>PVPY01000674.1:0-38582 GCA_002982035.1 Fusarium algeriense
TGCAGTTGCCCGATTTTCTATACATCTAAACCTAAGAGATGTCAAGAGATGTAAATCCTGAATCAGGCCCTTAATTCAAGTCTATCAGTCATGCATTCCATTCCATTTGGCCAGGAGCCAACTCATCTCTCGACATTGGTAGCAGCTTGGAATTGTAAAATTACTCGTCGAATCAATCAGAATGAAGCCATCACCGAGATGTAGCATTTGTGCTTGTCCGCTAGTGACCACTGTCTTGTCGCAAGCTTCACGGAGAACAGCAAAAGGGGCTCGACTTATAAGGCATGGAATTCGCTACTATTATTGGCAGTAACCCAAGTCGACAATCAATTCAGCTCAGAACTAGCTAATGGTGAGTAGTTCCATTTTGAGAGACGTCTTGTGATAAAGACCTTCTTTAATTGGAAGGGCACCTTGCTGCCGAGCATAGCCTAATCAACGACGGCTTAGAGCCAAGAAGCGCACGAGATTCACTTCATTTGAGCAAGAGATGATTTCGATTGATCAACAATTGCAAATCCCCTACAGGGGCTGCCATTGATCTAGAGTCTTACACATTTAGCAGACCAAGTCTAGACACGGAAACATCAGTCATCATACATTGGTGTCAGTTGTCAACTGACGCTCCTATTTCAGAATACAATCCATCAAAAGCTCGCATGGCTAGAGCTACTTTAGCAAGATGAATTGTTGTGCGATGTGATGGTGACAGGTAGGTCAGAAAATAACCCGCACACCAAACTTAACTGACAGAAATATCTGGTGATAAACTTGGCTGTTAGCGACAGCAGGATTTTTGTCACCATCTGCTTCTTACTATGGTGAGAGAGCTTTGGTGTGCGTATTATTTTCCGGCCCACCTGGGTGAATACGAAGTGCAATTCTAAGACTGGGGTCCCGACATTGAGTCTAGCTGTTTCAACCAGCGAAGACCCGACCGACAAGCTTTTGCCCCGGCGTTTATTAATTCCCCGCATATGGAGGCTGCAAGATGTGTGTTATGCCTTGGGAGGGCTTTGAGACAGCAAATGATGGCCCCGTTGTCGACACAAGTCAGATGTTAATTACGCCAAAGGCTTAGAGAAAGTTGACGACACAGCGACAAGACAAGTCGCACTTGAACGAAAACCCCTGGGTTCACAAGCGCGAAGCCACCTCCGCTAGGGTAAATTGGGGGACCATGGCAGACGCAGGAACAATCTCTTGACCCCACTCGCCGATGAACCGACTGAATTGAAAGGCAACAGAGTCAAGAGTCGGCACGATATGAGGATCATTGTATGGATGGAGCCTTGGAAGCCAGACAAAGCGATATCTAGGGTGCTGCACTGAGAAGCAACTAACGATGGAGATGCCAAAGGCTATTCTAAGCATGATGTGCAACTCGAAAGCTCATCTCCCGCGCGGGGCTCACATCAATCGCACATCTTAATCGAGGCCAACTCATCTCAAATTCCCCTTGTGAATAGTCAAGTGACCAACCAACGGTCAAAGAAGCCTCTTCCTTGGACTAATATCGCTTCCTCTTCACCACAGCTTCTCTCAATAGCGGAAACCCTGACCGCTCAGCTAGCCGATTGGCCTCGAACCCTCGAACCCCTAAACCACCTTATTTGAGAGAGGCATTGCGTCGGCAACGTGAGCAAATGCCCCTGGGGCTGGTTGAACCCACGAGATTGCATCGTGCCCCGTGCTCCACAGCGTTCTCCTTTTCGTCCACAACTCCGGCCAAATGCTGGGGTTTCTAGCGCTGTCAAGGCAATGATAGACATATTGCACCAACAATGGCCCACGTTTGGGGACTGGGTGACGGGCATCCCAGCTCATTTCATGAGGCACAGGCCAGATGGGGACTGGCCTGGCGCAGGCGGGTACCTGAGTTTTGGCCGCTAAGACGCCACTATCGTTCATCATGCCAGGTACCATCTAAACCGCTGTTCTTAACTAGGGCCATCCTTTGTCAATGCCATGACCCTCTGGGCACTGTAGCCAAGGCAAAACAGACCGGGTTGCATGTAGAGGCAATAACAGTCGATCTGCTCATAATATGCCGCTCTCCTCCTTCTTCTTCTGCTTTTCCTTTCCCTCACGGTTCCATCTTTCGCGAATCTAGAGAGCATCTCGTTAATTTTCGCTTTCGTCCTCTCGTTTCCCTCTATTCCCATTAACCGCTTCACTCTTTTAGCGGGCATTCGTTTCCTACGCCAACTACAACTCTTGCATTTACGTACAATACTTGAAATTTCGGAGCCTTTTTCAATATGAAGGGAGGACTTGCTGCTGCCGCTGTTGCGGCCATGGCCACTGGTGCTCAGGCCGCCTACCCTCACCATCGCCGTGCCCATGAGATGTTCCGACGTGGTGGAGAGGTTTGCGTCCCTACCTGCACCACCATCTGGACCACCTACTATGGCGAGCCCACTCGTATGTTTTCATATTCGAATTCTTTTGAGGGGATACATACTAATTGCTGATTCAGTTGTCCCTAACCCTCCTTCTGCTCCCAAGCCCACTAAGGAGGCTGTCACCACTCATGAGGCTGCTAAGCCCAAGCCAACCACTGCCCATGAGGTTCCTACCTACGAGGCTCCCAAGCCCGTTGCTCCCACCACCACCAAGGTCGTCCCTGTCGTCCCCGTCCCGACCCCAGAGGAGTACAAGTGCCCTACTCCTGGCACTTACACCTTCCCTGCCACCACCATGACCGTGACCGAGTCTACCACCGTCTGCGTTGGTGAGACCACCAAGGTCCCTGCTGGAACTCACACCATGGGAGGTGTCACCACCATCGTTGAGACTGCCACCACTGTCACGTGCCCCTATGCCAAGGAGACCGAGCACGAGGGTGTCGTTACCAGTGTCATTGAGACCACCACCTATGTCTGTCCCTCTGCTGGCACTTACACCATTGCTCCTATCACCAAGACTTGCGAGGAGGAGACCGTCATCGTCTACCCGGTCCCTACCAGCTACGCCCCTGGCACTTACACTGCTCCCGAGCAAGTTGTTACCGTCACCGAGACCGATTACGTCTACGTCTGCCCTTATTCTCAGTCTGGTGTTCCTGCTACCACCAAGGTCCCTGAAGCTCCTAAGCCTCAGCCTCCCAAGGAGACTAAGCCCGTCTACGAGGCCCCTAAGCCCAAGCCTGAGGTTACCCAGCAGGAGAAGCCTACCAAACCTGTCTATGAGGTTCCCAGCAAGGCCCCTGAAACTTCCAAGAAGCCCGAGGCCCCTGTTTACTCTGTGCCCGAGACTCCTGTTTCCACCAAGCCCGTCTACGAGAAGCCCTCCGAGGCTCCTAAGCCCAAGGCCTCCAAGAGGCCTTCCAGCCCCGGCAACCTGAAGGGTGGAAACGACCACTATGGTATCACCTACACCCCCTACGTCGCCTCTACAGGCAAATGCAAGGGTGCCGACCAGGTCGACAAGGACATTGCTGCCCTCAAGCAGGCTGGTTTCCAGATTATCCGATCTTACTCTACTGATTGCGATACCCTGAAGACTGTTGCTCCCGCTTGCAAGAAGCACGGTATTGACATGATCGTCGGTGTTTTTGTTAAGGCATCTGGCTGCACTTACGAGACCCCCGAGATTAAGGCTCAGGTTGATGCTTACGCTGAGTGGGCTCAGTGGGATCAGGTCAAGCTCTTCACCGTCGGGAACGAGGCTATCATGAACAAGTATTGTTCTCCCCAGCAACTCAAGGAGCTTATCACCGTTGTCAAGGAGAAGTGCTCTGGTTATAACGGCCCTTACACCATCGCCGAGACCCTCGATATCTGGGAGCGTGAGGATGTCCAGGGCGCTATTTGCGATATCGTCGATGTCACCGGTGCCAACATCCACCCTTACTTCAACCCCCAAACTTCTGCTGATATGGCTGGCGAGTTCGTTGCTGGTCAGCTTGAGATCCTTCGTGGTATCTGCAAGGGCAACGATGTTATCAACCTGGAGTGCGGTTGGCCCTCAAGCGGTAACTGCAACGGCGCCGCTTGCCCTGGCAAGTCTGAGCAGGCCAAGGCTATCAAGTCCATCCGCGAGAGCTGCGGTGACAAGACCATCTTCTTCTCCTTTGAGGACGATCTCTGGAAGGAGCCTGGTGCTTGCGGCTGCGAGCGAAGCTGGGGTTGCGCCTCTTCTTTCACCGGCTACTAAGCCGCTTTGGTGACTCCAGTTCTGATTGCGGCATGCCCAAGCGTCCTTTGTACGATTCAATCTTCGGAGCATGCTGAATGTTGTACATAATCTATGACCAACACCGCCCGGCCATTCACTTCTTTCCTCTTGCAACCCTCTTCTCTTTTCTCGACACCGTCCATGCGGTAAATCACATCATAGACATCCAACAAGAGCCTTCGGGAGGGGAGTCCGAAAGCCGACGGTCTTCTTTCTCTCAGGTTAACTCCAGACATCCGCCTCAGGGGGCAATGCATTGCGCGTGCATGAGCGCAATAGGTCGAGGGAAACGAACCAGGTCGGGCGGTCGAGGACGACCTTCTTGATGAAATCTGTTTTACTTCCACTGTTCAATCGACATGTGAACTCTTGTTACTGTTTCATTTTTCCATATGTGTTATTTGCGGCAACACTTCTTTACGGCTCTTGAGCGACAGGGAAAGCGAAAGCCTTTTTGGGGGGCGAGATGATCTGTATGTATGATCTATACTATAGCCGGGTTGTCATTCAGCCTCTGCTTCATAATGCTGTAATTCACTAGTGTATATCTTGAGTCGCAATGTGTGATGTCATGAATTTGTATAGATAATCTGCAGCAGAGTCATCTCATCCTAACTGCTGATGAACTGATAACAGACATCCCACGCTTTTACAATTGAAATTACCTAACATAGCATAAACAAAAGCAAAGCGTTTGCTTAGTGCTGCATCATGACAGCCATTAAAGCGCCAATAGTATCAGCGATTGGATGAGTGAGACACTCGCACTTGACGATTGTCTCGGTGACAGGCTCGAAGCCTCGGAGCAGGATGTTGTTACCAAAGTGGCAACGTCATGTTACAACCGTGATTCATACACCAAGAAACCATCGGTGCTACATTTCAGTTCTCTTTACTAACTCATCAGAAAGCGTTAATACAAATATACGAGGAACATCGAGCAAACAAGCCGTAGCACTGAGCCATGCTAGGGCAGAACCGCTCAATAAACTACTCTTGTAGTCTGTTACATGTGAAGCAATCACAATTTCATCACAGCATTCAACTTGGCACATGTACAGAATTTACTAATATTCTAGCGGTCAAGAGATAGGTAAGACATGGGCATATCTGGAATGGCGACGAAACTCACATGTCTCGGAGGCTGCACTTTTATCAGCCATCGTCCGGTTCTTTACGATTGTTCATGTGGAAGACGCCTTGTACGTTGATATTGCCACCAAAATAGATGTGGCGTGTAACCACCACGGAAATGGAGAGGACATGCAGGCTATAGAAACTCAGATCGGGTAGGTGGTTATTTAATATCATCTTTGCAAACTACGTAGATATACATCTGACTTATACTCCGCTTCTTAAGTCCCAAAACTTGCTCACAAATCTAGACTTTTCCTAGTCACAAGGTAATAAAACTCAAACCTCAAGGCTCAATGATTATGTGTTCCATGTCCCCCAAAAACGAAGATCCCGTTGCCGATGCCCTAATATCTATATTCTCCCAAACTGACCGGGCTCAGCCCTGAGCCCCCAGGATAATGATGATGATAAAAGTAAGAAAAAGGATGAATAGCCCGTGATGAATATCTCTGAAGTTGAGGACTGTGTTGCTTGTGCCCTCAATTAAACCATCGCCGCCCGTATAAAGGTGACGTGTTGTAAATGGTTAATGGTAGTTTCTCAACAAACCATGAAATGATAAGCAAGAACAAAAAGGGTATAATGCTAAGGAGAAAGATGCTCCTCCGAGTGAATGAGAATGACCGGCGAGGTCAAGCAAATGTGAAGATAATACCCGAGACCAACGAAAACGCTTCGTGTGTCGGGTATAAAGAGAAGGGATCATTTAGAAGATTGGTAAGGCGTCTGTCGAGATTGAATTTCGACGGTAAGTTTCACCAAGGTGTGAAAGATCATTGACTTGGCGGCGCCATTGGTCGGCATCACGATTGTGATAACGGCGCCAGGAATTTTGGAAAAAGGGTTCAGGGCCACGACCACATCGTTCAAGCTGGAGAAGACCTCCACGATGAGTGTCACTCGCCAGGACATTGAGATCCTGTCCGTCGTTGGTAAAAGCAACGCCGCCGATCTCACCAAAGAAATCAACCGTCTGCTTCTTGGCAAAAGTCTGGGCATCGATAATGTTGACAAAATCAGCCTCCTCGGCAGCAACGAGCACCTTCTCACCACTGCCAACGGGAGAGAAGCGCAGGTTTCTCACACCAGCCATCTCGGACCTGATAGTGCACAGCGGTTTACTCACACCCCACGAGTCACACCAACGGCGAGCGTCCCAGATCTTGACACCCTTGTCCTGGAAACCGGTGGCTACTGTCCAACCATCATCGGACCAATCGCAGGCAAAGCCATAGTCGCGGTGCCCGGATAATTCTTGCTGGATCTCACCGGTATCGGCGTTGGTAATCAGTACTTTGAAGTCATCTCCTACCATGACTCTCAAGCGGCCATCAGGTGAAATACGCGAACAATTGAGCGGGAATAGATATCTGCTCTGCATCAAGAACTGCTGTGTAGAAAGGTCTAGAAGGCGGAATCCCTCGTCGTTACTCGAAATGGCTGCAACAGGACCGGACGACTGACGGGGTTGGTATATCTGGACATGGTTGGTGATACCCCCCACATGTGAAGTAATGACACCCTCTGCAAAGTCATTCTTGTCTTCAGAGTCCAGGCTTTTGAGGTAGTATTCGCCATTGAAGGTTCCTGCAAACATGGCTCCATGGTTTGCATCGAGGGTAGAAATGAACGCCCCGAGACCATGGATGTGATTGTTTTGAAATACGAGCTCTGTCTTTCCTGTGACCGGGTTGATGCGATTGATTCCTCTGCTGCCAGGATAGTAGACTTGTGAGATTGAAGGACATGCTAGGACGCTCCGCAGCTGAAAATGAGCGAGGTAGACATCTTGACGGATGAGGAACCTCCTGAATCTCATGAAGCTTTGAGACGGAGGGATATCTACGTCAAGCATATGAGGCTAAATTCAGGTCAGCTGTGATCACTCGACCGAAAGCAACTTGACACTTACGCTCCATCTATCTGAGCCTTCCTTATTGACATAATTCTTGAAAGTGGCACATCGCATTTGTCGTGCATACTTCCTGGTTGTGTTCATTGACTTCCAATCCAAGCCTTGCATATCATAGTCATCACCGTGGAGGTCCTCATACCGAACCTCGCGAACGTGTGCATCTGCTTGACGGCTAATACCTTCCGGACAGGGTGCATTCACCCGGGAGGCGGATCGACAGGAAGCTGAACGAGCTTGGTATGCCCAGTGGTTCAAAAAGCCAAACAGGGACATGTTCTCAGACCCAAGCATACTCGGGTTGGGGTTACTAAGTAGCGGTAGGCCGAGAAACCCCGCCGGCAAAGGAGGTACAATACCCTCTAACGCAGCCGTGTCTTCGTCCGGGGCAGCACCCCATGGCGCAGGAGGGGGGGCGGCATTCATGATCAACTCGGTGTCAACTATGGTGGGTGGATGGAAGAGGGTTTGCGAGAGATAGTTGGTTGAATTATCGACAGGGGGTGAACCATCATTATCCCCCTCGGAGAGAATAGATTGGTCGTCTGTTAGATGTTCAAGTACGTCAAATGTGTCGTCCAGAGGAGCACCACCTTCGCTATCGCTCATATCGATATCATAATCCAGATCGTGGTAATGGGGTACGTAGTCAGGGTCCAAGTTGAGATGTGTGGGAGGTGTCCAATGATCGTCCAAAAGAGGAGGGTGGATGGAAGTTTCCAAGTCAATATCAATGCCGTCCTGGTGGTCTTGAATTAGGTCGGACTCGAGCTCGGAGGATTCTGATTCAGAATTGTAGGTATCGGTATAGGTATTAGACGTGAATTGGTCGTGGTTGTCCTGGTTTGAGACTTCGGTGGCGATTGCAGTGGGAGAACCGTCAGTCACTATCGTGAAAGAGGGTATTTTGGTGGCGGCGATAGTAATAGCGGTAGCAGAGATGGTATCGACGTCGGCGGGGAACGCATCTATCATGAGCGAATCGGTCACGGATTCAGAGACGTTATATGATTGCTCTATGGTGGGCAGGAGAGCTGAATTATATTGGGGCTGGCCAGTATGCGATTGTGAATAGCCGTTAAAGTTATTATAAGAGGCGTCGCTGGTAGTGAGAGATTCGGCAAGTTGATGATGCTCAGACTCGAGACCCTCATCCCGTATGAGAGACTCAACGGCATTCACGGATGAATTAGCAATAGAGGCGGTTGTATTTGCAACCGGCGGAGGGTTTTCTCGTAGACGACTCTTGGACTTATTAAGGGCGGCGCGGCGCATCGTGAGGCCAAGATCCAGCTCCGCGACGGAGTGAAGGGGAAAGCCGAAGTTTTTCTACAAGACGGCCCTGCTAGCAAGCCGAAGCAGAACAGACGACTTCTGCATACGGGCAAGCTCCAAAAGGTGGGCTGAAGAGGCCAGACAGGCTTGGGCTTTGGCTCCGACTTTGTCTTTGGGTCGCTCGCGTGCTAGAGGCGCGCTGGCGGTCTAGCAGATTGGCGATTGCTTGCTTTTGATAGAGAAACAAGAGGCGGAAATGTCTCTGATTTAGTACGCTGCAAGATGGACAATGGAGGGATGGGAGGGGTCGGTCCAGTTTAGAGCGACGGCGAGGGGACAGGCAGTTCGTTTAGCAGTGGGAGTGGGTTGCAGATCGTATTAGACTAGGATGAAATAGCGCGGTAAGCTGTGGTTGGGGCCTTGTTTTGGCGTCAAACGGTTGGTAGTGTCGAGATTGACGGGAGGGGGCTGAACTCGAGGAGCGGGTATCGTGTATTATTGTATGATTGAAAGACTATGAACTGTGGTCTACGTCGAGTACATGCGAGGCGTAATGCTAGCAAGGGTGCAAGTGAGCAAACGCCCATATCGGTCAGGGTGCGGCGGGCAAGGACAGGACAAGAAGAACTGGACGAAGCAAGCAAAGAAGAAGGTCTAAGCAAGGGTTAGTTAGACTGCGGCGAAGCAGAGTCATGAGTGAGAATGGGCGGTATAAGATCGAACGATTTGATTTGTTGTGGAGGGAATGCCATATTGTTTGGTCGAATATGAGATACTCGAGGTTAACATGATAGATGATGAAACTCGACAATGGGTTAGTGGGCAGTAGATACCTCTAAGAACCTAAGGCAGGCTCTGGGTCAGCTAGAGAGAACCTAAAGTGGCGTCCGCATTTAGCATTCGGGGACGTGGACAAGAACAGGAGACAGGGGGGTTGATCACTGAAGGTCTCCGGGAATAGCCGTGGGTTAGGTAGGGACTGGAGGTTCCTTGTTTCAGCATAAGCCATGCCGTATGTGTTGGATGCCAGAGAAATATCAGCCTGGCGCCTCTTTCTTTTTTGCTGTTAATATCGAGATTTGGCGGGTGGTTGTTGGGTGGAGATGCAGGGTGTATACAGCTGGTATAGTGAGTGTATTGTAGGTAGTGGAGATGTGCTGGCGCCGTAATGCGTTATTAGATTGAGGGGAAAGACCCATGGATATGGAATGAGAAGAACAGGGCTGTTAGAGAGCCGAGAATTACTGGTTATTTCAACTTAACTTCTGCTAGATTACTTTTTTCTTCTCCTTTTTCCAATGCCGGTTATGCTAGCATAGTAGCAAGTGTAGCAAAAACTGTGTTTGATGCATACAATAAAACAGCAACTGACTCGAATTGATAGGTACTACTTATCAGTTATCACCAGTAACAATGGCCGTGCCCTCTTGTCAAAGACCAGAGATAAAATTAATGGGACAAGTGCCTCCGTACTTTAGCAGTGTCCTCACCCTCATTCTCAGCACAGACGGCCGCTAGTCAACGATCTGAACGATGGGCGGGAGCGGCTGAGGGGGGCGGGGTTGGCGCGCGGCAGCCAGATCAAAGAGGTATTGTAGCAGTGACTCGACAACTCTCCTCTATTCATACACAAGCCATTATATACCGTACAATCTCTATCAGCGAGGATATTGAGGTCGTCAACGCCGAACCCCTTGTCCTTGCTATCAGGCTATCGCAGCATTGTCATAATCATGCCCACACACAATACCTTTCTTCGTTTAGAACCAATGATACCTCTGTTTCTCTATCCCTGAAAACGTCTGTCTGGCTACTCAGCATTCTAGTTGCCCGATTGAGGGATGGATGCATGCAGACATGAATTGCATGGATCTAAGAGCGTTGACCAACAGTGACAGGGGCATTGAATGGAGAATGCAACCCGATCTTCAATCATCATACTCGGTTGAGGTTTTATCCAGCTTTTAACTTTTACGCATAGGTGTTCGTTGACTCTCTGCTTATAGTTAAATGCAGACTATATAGACGATCCGTATATTATCCAATATAGGAACGGGTGAAAAAACCAAGCAGGTCTTGTGAACTTGATATATATCACTCTTGGTAATAGGATACCCACGGCATGACAACGCGCGACATCTGTCCACACCGAGCGACCTGCAGATACAAGTTGTGACGGCCAATGCCCCCATATCCATATCAGGAGAGTTCTGCTTACATATATCACTCGAACTGACGGTAATAATAGACTATTTATTCCGTGCCGACCACAGCCTGCTTCTTGTGTAACCCTAACCTGAATGGAAAACCTTGATCAATCCATTGTATCCTCGCAAACTTGGCCAGCTTGGATCACTTGAGATCTTCGCGTAATACAACCTATATCCCTGGTGAAACAGCGTGAGCATACGATGTTCTGTGTCACCCCAAGTTCAATACTCAAGGCCAATGTCAAACGGACAAATAACTATTTCAGGGATTTTTATGCCACGAGAAACGCTAAACCCACATCATCATACATATCAATCACATTTTATAGTTAGTTATGTTCTCTACTCCTGAGATGCAACAAATGGGGGGGCTTCGGGGGACCTCCATGCCTTGCACTGAACTAGGCTACTGTAAGAAATGCTTGACCGGTCTGAACTGGCCACTGACCAGTCAGAACAGAAAATAAATGAGGCCTTCTGTTGCATACCTTTCAGCTTATTGACCGTCACTGTCTCAGAACACGGACCCTCATGTTGTTTGTTTGTTCTCTGAGCTAGGTTTAGTAGCTCAACCTAACTTTACTTAACTATCCAGATAACCGTTGCACACTTGAATGTCACCAGACCAGCTTCCACATGAAATACATACATACATATATGCTTGACAACGGAATACTACGCCATATTACATCTTGAGAACAACACACTAACATGCCAAGCTAACAGACAAGCTCACCTCATTGGTATCGGCGCTGTCTCATCTCATTGTACCACCCACCAAAACCATAAAACCCCCCATCCAATGTACCGTCAATGTAGCCCTTCAGCGTGGAATGCACACGCGCTATCCCACGAACCTGGAACTCAGCAAAGCAAAACACCGCAATGCTTGACGTAGCACACAGAGACAAAAAGACGTGACGCCCTGCTTCCCACCTGAATGTTACTGTAGAGTTGCAGGCGGATCTGACCGAGCGGGTATTTGGTTGCCAAGCAAGGCCATAGGTGGGTAGTCTTTTCCTGTCGTGGTTATAGATGCAGCTCAGGTTACCTTGATGAGGACATTTTTGTTCGTCACAAATTCGAAAAGCTCCGAGCGAGACTAAGGACGGCAATGATTAATGACTCGTACACTTAGAGTCAAACTCTGTGCGTGTCGCCTCAGTTCTGTTCTCACTATGGTTATAAGCATGTCTTGCTCTTTTCCCTGCATGGCTGGTGGATGTCTCTTACAAGACTCCACTCCACTTGATCTATCACCAAGCATCAAACATCAACAAACTGGTCAAATCCATGCTGCCACCTTAAAATTCCCATATCAATAGCCTGGTCTTTTGTCATAGTAACGTCTTGCATTTTATCCCCAACTGCTAAAATAGTTGCCCGGCACTTTTACGCCCTATCATCACTTCTCCCCATCACCACACACTAAAGAACTCACTCATTCGCTGGCTGGCATCCAAATTTGATACATCATAAACCATCCCGTGACTATTTTTTGACGCACCGCCTCATCTCTCGTCGGTCGACCCTCAAAATGGCTATTTGTTCGTGCGTTTACTAGCCTACAATCGTCTCTCTCTACTCTCACCGGCTTCGTGGGTCCTGTATTTTCTCTTTATATCAGAAGTGATGCATCATGTTTTACCCACTTTCACTCGACGCCATTTTTCACCGGTGAACAAACCCGATCATCCTTTTCTTGGGATAGCAGACATGTCCGGTGGCTTGCTGAGCTTTCGTTGTCTGGAATCGACTGTGAATACTGATGTATATCTTGTAACTCAACCGGATCTACCTTGGACATAATATTCTATGACTCAAATGACATGCTCAGCAAAGTCCCAATCTCAGAGTAATGTCGTAGTTCAACATGCCGGAAAACTTGTATATCTTATCCAATTGCTCCTATTTGTCATTCACAAAAAAAAGTAACTCCTGGCACCTCAACTCTCCCAATTCAAGCCATTACAATCCTCGCACCAAAAAGTGGCTTGAAATCTGGGACATCAACTTCTTTCAACAGCTGTTGTCATGTTACACAATGAGGCAAACAAATTCTCAGACTCGAGGAAAACACGGCTTGTCCGGGTTTCTCCCTGCCCAACCTCTGACTGATCGTCATTTCTCATATTCTCCATGTCTCCTCTTCTCGACACGAAGCTAAAAAGGCTTCTATTGTGGATCTTAGACTTGTACTTGCACAGCCCGATTGATGTGAAGTCCGCTCCGGCTTGTGATATTGGCTAGGCAGTGATCGTACTGGATAGCCTATCTTTCTATTGCCAATTCCCTCCAATTTCATTGACTGGGCACTCCGAAACATCAGGATGCATGCCGCCGCTCTTCTGGCCTCACCTCTTGCTTGTCACATCAAACTCCCTTCTTTAGCCTGCGACTATGAGTTCATCCCGTGGGTTCTGACACCAATCAACCACAAGCTTGTTCAAGAAGCTCTCTTGTCTCCATTGACCGCTACTTGGTTCTCTGTTTCCTGACTCTACCTCACCATGCTAGTTCCCGTGCCTGTCATCATCTAACATGTCTCATTTCATTGATTGTGAATTCATATACCCTCTGCTTTTAACTTCACCCTCTGTACGCGCCATCCTCGTCAGTATCATATCAAACCTATCACAGCCCTTTACAACTTGTTCACGAGTCCTCGTGAAGACTTGAGCTGAACCATCTTTTCCAGAGCTTCGTCAATAGGAACCAGCTCACCCTTAGCCTGGGTGGCCTGGTCGTCTCGGTTACGGATGTTGAGGGTGCGTGAGCTGGCCTCCTCGGCGCCGACAACTATGCAATCTGGTTAGCCAGTGGTCTTCAATGCTGCAGCTTCCATCCCAGACTTACCAAAGATAAAGTTGTACTGCTCTAGCTGACCGGTGCGGATCTTCTTCTGGAAAGTGTTGCTGCTCAGATCCACGTCACTGTACAATCCCTTTGCCCGGAAGATCTGCTGAACCTCTTTGGCATAGTCGTTGGCAGCAGGCATGACAGGCACAACCAAGACTTGTCGGGGACTGAGCCAGAATGGCCATTTGCCGCCAAAATGCTCAGTCAGAATACCAAACATTCGCTCGAAGCTGCCCAGAACGGCTCGGTGAATCATGACCGGTCGTGCGTATCCGGCGGGGAGATCCTCCTCGGGGTTGCTACCATCACTGACTCCGCTCTCGCCCTTATTGGCGACATATCGAAGCTTGAATCGTCGTGGCAGGTTGAAGTCGAGCTGCATAGTACCGCACTGGTGTTCACGCTTCAGGGCATCGAACAAAGCAATATCGATCTTGGGTCCATAGAAAGCACCATCACCGGGGTTGAACTCCCACTTAGCGCCAGTCTTCTCAGAGAAGGAGCTGAGAGCTTCTTCAAGCTTCTTCTCGGCGGAGTCCCAGGTAGCGATATCACCGACGTACTTCTCGGGTCGGGTGGACAGTTTAAGCTTGAATGTGAACCCAAAGATACCATAAACACTGCTCAAGAAGTCGAAAGCAGATTCAATCTCCTCTCGGATCTAGAATATGTCAGTGGGATCGTAAAGAATCAGTGGCGACCATCATACCTGATCCACGGTACAGAAGATGTGAGCATCGTCCTGTTGGAAACGACGGACTCGAGTAAGACCCGAAAGAGCACCAGAGAACTCGTTTCGGTGCAGAACACCGAAATCAGCCATCCTCCAGGGGAGGTCCTTATAAGTGACATCGGAGTGAGCAAAGATCTTGCAGTGTCCAGGACAGTTCATGGGCTTCAAGCCAAACTTCTCTTTCTCAACCTCAAAGGTGAACATGTTCTCTTCGTAGTGGCCCCAGTGTCCAGATGTCTTCCATAAATCGGCCTTGTACATGTTGGGAGACATGACTTCATCAAACCCACGTTTTTGATACTCGCCTTTGATGAGCTCCATCAAGGCATTGTAGATGCGCACACCATGTGGCAGGAAGAAAGCAGATCCAGGAGACGCCTCGTCGAAGAAGAAGAGCTTTTGATCTGTACCGATCTTTCGGTGGTTGCGCTTGGCAGCCTCAGCCAGGAAGTGCTTGTACTCTTCCAGGGCTTTCTTATCGGGGAATGAGATACCGGCGATACGCTGGACAGACTCGTTGTTGCTGTCGCCAAGCCAGTAGGCCGCAGAATTCTGTGAGGTATGAGCTTAAGTTCGTCGCTGTGAGATTGGTGTTCACATATATCCGATTTACATACCCTGAGAACGGAAAAGGCCTTGATGTTACCAGTGGTGGGGACATGAGGTCCCCGGCACAGATCAATCAGGGGACCGCATCGGTATACAGTACTCTTGGTGCCATCGGGAACTCGCTGTTGAATGAAATACTCCTTGTACTTGCTGTACTTGAACATCTCAAGGAGTTCGTCCTTGGTCATTTCTAGACGTTCGAAAGGCTGCTTTTGCTTGACGATGTTGTTGGAGAGCTGCTCAAGGGCCTTCTTGTCCTCGTCGGTGACAACTTGCCTGTGACTGTGTTAGCAAGATTTCCAGCAATCCAGTCGAATTGTGCTACGCACTCTCCCATGTTGGCCATATCGTAGTAGAATCCAGGAGGGTCCTCAGTAGGGGGACCGTTGCAGAGATAGCATCCAAAACGTTTCTCGGCGGCCTCTCCAAGAATATGGGCAGAAGAGTGCCAGAAGACCTTCTTTCCTTCAGTGTGTTCAAAGTCCAGGAGCTCAAGCTTGCAACTCTTCTCAAGGGGTCGGGTCAGATCCCAGAGCTCACCATCAACTCTGGCGATGACAGTGCGCTCGAAAAGAGACTTGGAGATGCCCTTAGCGATGGCACCGGGAGTGGTCTCCCACGAAGTACCCGTTTCTTCCTTTCCATTGGGGAGCGAGATGGTAATTTCTTCGCGGGGCTTGGCTGTGATTCTTGTCAGTCGATTCTTGTCGGGTCGAGGGACACAAGCGCGGGGAGGATTGGATCACCCACCAGCGATTTCGGCGTCCTGTCGAGCCTTGATCTTGTCGAAGAGATCGAGTCTGTGTTGAATGAACTCGGGAGTCTCAGGGAGCTATAGTGGCCAATTAGCCATTTCGAAATAGTGTTGTGAAGCCATGCAATGCATCCTAATGTATTCCGCGGTCAAAGGAGGGGCACAAACCTCGAGACCAGCAGACTTTCCACCCTTGGCAGACTTATCCTTGGGCTGCTTCTCCTTAGGCTGCTTAGCAGGGCGAGAAGGCAGGCTTTTCTCAGAAGCGCCCTCGGCCGCCTTGGCAGCATCAGCTTGATCGGACGACATGTTGAGAACTCTCGAGCGGATGTTGAAGAATTGGTGGGAGAAGTTGGGTACTTGAAAGTGGTTGTCCTGTCGATGGCGGGGCACAAGGGGCATTAAACACGAAGGTGGGGTTGAACTTGAGTCACTGCGATTTTGACAGGGGCACGGGAATAGTACCTTATGGTTGGGCACTTCAGTATAACTTAAATCTTGACTCGGCATCAAATAGTTACAAAATGTCTTAAAACAGTCCCGATTTCGAGTATATGCTTACTGCCGTTTGGTGCGATTCCACTTGGTTGGCTGCCTTATTACATAGAGGTAGTCATACGCCGAAAATCAAGAACTACTTCATGTGCTTCATCTCATTCACACGACAATTTGATAGTAGTCAGACCGAACAATACAATATCACGCAACGAAACTCATGAGACAGTGCATCAAGACCCAACGCAAGTCAGGAATCAGACTTCGACTCACTCGAAATAACCATCTTGTCCTAGGTAAATCAGGGTATCAGACCATTTTCTAACCCATCAATCCGTAACGCCATGCCGTACTGTTTATCCATGCCCTGAATCCTGTAAAAAACACATCCAAAAACTTGCAAGAAGCAAATAATATTCATAGTCCATAGCGTGTGACACACTCTTCCTTATGCGCCTCCAAGCAATCCAGCGCGCAGACTCTTGTTCCGCACTTCATACACCTCACACGTCCCCAATACCCGCAGACCTCACAGAATGGCCTAACAGGATACTTATTATCCCGCTTGCCGGTTACTTCACCATAGTTTAAGGGAGGGTGTGAAAGAAGCTTGCGCAGCTCCTCATCGGACGGCATATCAGGAACACGCGACATAAGTAGCGGGTCATTGTCGCCCGGGTGGCTCGGTGGTGCAGGTCTCGATGGTGTGGGAAGAACAGGCGGAGTATCGGCGTCGGTCATTGTTGTGTCTTCTTCTGGGGATGGCTTGGAGGATGAAGGAGTATCTTTCCGACTATTCGATGGCCGTTTGTTGGTTGCGCCAGAGGTAGTGGATCGAGAAATCGCAGGATTGGACTCTGCAAGTGCTTGCATTGCGAGGAAATCGTCCAAGTGATTTCCGAATGTCTTCTGCGATTGTAGAATCTTGCGGACGTTAGGGGTATGTTTTCCTTGCGCTACCAGAAGTCAGTCTCCATCCTTCACATCACATTGGGTCTCGCGCATACTTCTTCCACTCTTGACCGGCAACGGTATTGTGTTATCCTTTCCTCCATCTTTATCCAAAGCCTCAACTTCCTTTCGGACCTTGTTGTCTTGTCGAGCCGTCAAGTCGCTATACGTAAGACCTGGAACATTCCTGGCGCGCTTCCTGTTGGTTGGCGCAGTCGGGCGACTGATTGTATTGTCGGGGACATAAGCCCAGCCTGGCGCCGAAGTTTTCTTTGCGCTGGCGAGCTCGATGACCCCGAAATTGTTCATTGTTGCTTAGGTAGAATTCAATAGCATGAGAAAGGCAGAGACCATGGTTCTTCAAGATGACCCTACAAAATCCACACTGGGCCATTGGTGTCATGACGTAGCCAATCATGAGCCGGAAAAGCTCATACAGCACACTCCAATTCCTGCCGAGCTCAGAATATTCCGCCCGAGCACCCGGCTCCGGTAGTACCTAGCTCTGTTACTGTACCTCTGACGCCCATCGCCCATCGATATTGCCATCACGAGATAAACACCGCATACTCCGATTCTCACCACCAGCAAAATCCCAATAATGTCTTTCGCCTCAAGAGTCCTCTCCTCCAGCAGCCGCGCGCTCGCTACCCGAACCTTCAGCACCTCTGCCCGACGAATGGCCGATTCGCCTCTCCCTGCTAGGAAACCCTTGGGAGCTTTCCGCGGAGGGTCAGTGATGATGGGAAATGACATTTTAACAAAAAACGGCGTTATTGACCTTGCTATCAGACTCTTCGGCTTCCTTCTGGGTAGCTTCCTCTCCGGCAGCGCCGCCTACAGCTATCTCCTCAAGGAGTACAAGACCGCCAACGACCTGTTGACCGAGGATATCTATGTGCGTAACCAAAAAGGAAGAGGCAATCGATAGGAAAAGATTCGATAAGAAAAGATCCGATTCAATTGTTTTGGTATTTCAATTACTTATCCAAATGCTAATGTTGCTCTCATAGACTCTCCAAGCCTCCGTTACGCGTCTGAGCAACTACGTCCAGGCTCTTGAGACCAGGGTACAGGGCAAGAAATAAATGAAGGAATGAGACAAGGAGGCAAAAGTGTAAAATAGTTGGAACTGCGATACAGCATGGGCCCCTTTAGCTCTCTGGTGGACGTGTTGAAATGAGGATGGCTCTCCTTGCATTTCCTAACGGCACCTGGGTATGAGATGGTCATGGAAGGCGATTGAGGAGATTTATACGATCATGTACTACGTCGCGAGCATAACTGCAAGCCCAATTTTCACAACAACATATCATGTGGCCTGTATAAACAAAACACTGGGCCACGGTGCAGTTGAGACAGATATCAATATAGCAGTCAAGTCATGAAATGGTCCCATTGCCACGGAAACTAAAACCTAAGAGGTGCGATCAAATGTGAGCACCCAAAAAACCCGCGCCCAAAAAATTCAGATATACCCCATTTTGAATACTATTGTTGACATCAGTTCTTTACAGTTCATCGTGGACATCCTCCTCCTCGGCCTCCTTCTTCTCCTTCTTCTCCTCACTAGCGGCGGGGGCAGCCTCCTCAGTACCCTCCTCCTTGACGGGGAGCTCGGCCTTGTACTTGCCATTCTCCTTGATGAAGTTGGCAAGGTCCTCGACAGTGCGAGAGCCCTGGTATGTGACGGGAGCGTCCTTAGCACCAGCGGGGTAGAGCTTGATGGTGGGGAATCCCTGAATCTCATCGGGGACATCGTTCTGGGTAGCGTCAACCTTGGCGATGACAACCTTGTCCTTGAACTCGGAAGCAGCGAACTGAGAAGCAAGGTCGTCGTACTTGGGGGCGAGAGCCTTGCAGTGACCGCACCAGGGAGCGTAGAACTCAATCAGGACATCCTTGGTGTCATCAAGGACGATGTCGTTGTAGCTCTTGGCGACGACAACAGTGACGGGACCCTCCTGGGTCTCGGGGATAGGCTCGGACTTGATGCTAGGCTCAATCTTGCCAGCGGCGAAGTCCTCGACAAACTTGGCGATGTTGTCGTGTGTGATCTCCTTCTCCTGGTCGAAGGGGAACTTCTGGTTCTTGACAACCTCCTGGATGGCGAAAGAGGGGAACTTGTCGGCCTTGAGGTTCAGGTTACCGGCGTGAGCGCCGAAAGCCTTAGCGTCAATGGTGGCAAAGTTAATCTTGCCCTTGAACTTCTCAGCGATGGGCTTGAGGGCATCGCCAAGCTCCTTGCGCTCCTCGGGAGTCTCGGCGAAGATGTAAGCGAGAGGAATGCCAGCAGACATGTAGCCGGCGTAGGTCTCAGGGCCAACCTCGCCGATGAGAGGGGTGGCAGAGGTGGTAATGAAAGAGGCGATGGCATCCTCCTCAAACTTGTTGGTGAAAGTGTTCTTGCCCTCATCGAAAGCCTTGTAGACAACCAGGGCGGGGGCCTTGACGCCCTCAGCCTCGGCAACAGCAGCGTCATTGACGCCACCGAAGAGGTAGGTATCACGAAGACCTTCAGCAAGCTTGGAGAAGGTCTCGTTGGAGCTCTTGTCATCGGCGTTGAGGTAAGCGACGACAACAACCTTGTCGGCGGTCTTGAACTCCTCGAGGGTGTCCTTTGTGAGGATGGAGACAGCGGGGAGAGACTGCTTGATCATGTAGGATGTGATACTGAAAAATTGGTCAGTTGAAATCTCAGCTGATCATGACAGGTAGTGACTTACCCAGCAGCCTTGCGCTGGCCAGAGTAAGGAGTGACATTCTCGAGGCCACGGAAGACCTTGAGGGTGGGGTAACCCTCGACGCCTTGGTCTCTGCAGAGATCGGACTCCTCAGTGCAGTCGATCTTGGCGAGCTTGATGTTCTTCTCCTTCAGGGTTGTAGCGGCCTCCTCATACTCGGGGGCGAGGGCCTTGCAGTGGCCACACCAGGGAGCAAAGACTGTAGAAATGCGCTGTTAGCAGCTGGTGGGGGGGAAGGGACAAGTCAATGGAGCCTTACACTCAGCGAGGACAAGGTCGTTGGACTTAACGAACTCCTCGAAAGTGTCCTTGGTCAGCTGGTGAACATCTGAGTCGGCAGCAGAGGCGTAGGCAGCCAGAGCAGCCATGAAGCTGCAAGCAATCTTCTTGTGGTGCATGATGGGCTGTCTTTTTGTTGGGGTATCCTATAAAACACAAAGAGAGAGTTTCGCTGAACAGGACAGGGCAGGACAGACAAGATAAAAGAAGAAGGAGGAGGAGGAAGAATTGGATTGAGAAGTGGAGGGAAGATGGAGGAGAGTTTTGTAGTTGGAGCTTGAGGACAGGTAACGTTCATCCACATCCACAGCCGCCGCATGTACCGTACTGCAGAGAAAGCTACGGGAGGGTACAATGGTTCGAGAGAGGCTGGAGCCAACTAACAATAGTCAACCCCACTCGGAGACAACTCCCGCTGAGTCTTGCGCGGGCCAAAGGTGGAGGGATGAGGGACTGTCCGGGGGGCCCAACTTTCAATTGAACAAGTGTCCCTTTTGTTTGGTGGCACTGGACTCTCTCTTGATGATCAAGCATAAGCCCAGAGTCCATACCGCCGGAGCACTCTGCAGACAGGCACGGCCCCTCCAAAGCGGCGGAAAGCTAGTGGGCTTTCTTACCGGGCTCTAAACCATTTTAGGTCATAGTGATAGCCCTGAGCTGCTTGTCATTGGGCAAAGCTGCCCTACAGGAAGCGCCAGAGCCCCCTCAGCTGCTGTAGGGACCTTGGGTCCACAGGGGCAGGACAACCGCCGCCGCTGAGCTGCGTATGCGTCACGGATCGTCAAAGAATGAGAGGGCATTGAGTGTTTGTTCAATGCGATATAAGTTTTTGTAATTACCTAGTAGTTAAAGGATCGTATTTGAAACAGACTAGACATTTCACAATGAGAAAGTACCTTTTCTTTAACTTACCATTATTTGTTACTGTTCATACTCGGCAATTAATCATTGCTTGCCCAGAAAATACCACATTCCCATGAAACTCTGATAACGACGGATTAGGGAAGTACAGAGATAATTGCCCAATTGAGTCGCAACAAAGACGGGATCTGATGCTCCGAAAGGCTCGAAACCCCTGGCTAAATGAGATGACTTTTGGAGCAATTGCAGGTCAGTATCTGATCAATGTGGCAACACCTTCGTCTCAGGGCAAAAGGCCACGTCTCTGTGAGAGCCTACACAGCCAAGCCCAGCCTCGTCAACGTTGGACATGGCATGAAGACTACTAATTGAGGGCGGCATCCAATACCTGCTTATTGGTAGGTATTCTTTTGAATTATTAATCCAACCTCTATCTTTTTGGCATAACTTTCGTCTCGCCTTCGACTAATCCAGCTATGGTCATACTGCTCTGAGGTTCTATCTTAGGACACTCGGGAACCCTCATTCATGCCATTGCCCTTCTGACTCCGCCTAAAGTTACTCGAAATCAGATCACTAATATTGAGCCCAGCTTATCCGCAGTTAAGTCAAGCATCGACAAGTGGCAATAATTCCCATCAGAGAAACAAAAAGGTTTCACAGGAATGAGGCGAAACATGATCCCGCTTTACTCAGCTCATCGGCCCCACGGCTAAGGCAGTTTGCGGCCCCACTATAGCCATGCCGCTGTCACTCATGAGACATCAAAATACTAACCATTCGTAACTTATTGATCAATACAGAATCAAGACTCAGCTTCAGAAAGTGGTAGGAAGCCAATATGTAACTACCTACTAATCTGGAGTCTTGGCTCTAAGCTCAGAAAACTTCAAGTAAGCTGACGACTACTGAGCTCTGTGATCGTAATCATGTTGTATTGAATGCTATCTATGGTCTCACAACGCCTCAGTTAACCGTTATACGGATTCTCCCTCTCACATATTTACCTGAAGGGAGGTCCCCGAGGCTTGGGCGGTGCTCGGTGATATTGAATTGGCCACTTGACATCAACGTCCAGCTGATGAGCAGCGCTTAGAACAAAGTCAGGTTCCCTTAGGAATTGTCTCGCAGCAAGTACAAGATCAGCCTTAGGATCCTCATTCTCCTGAACAAGCGAACGAGCAAAGGGTCCATCTGTAATATAGCCTACAGTTCCAATCAGAAGCTCCTTGCCATCGGTACGAACGGCATCGCGAATCCTGCCTGCCAGGTCAGTCTGGACGGTTTGGTGAACCCTGATCTTCTGCGCCTTCAAGTTGCCTCCGCTGCTGACATCGAGAACATCGACTCCTGTTGCGGGGAGTTGCTTGGCGAGTTGGATACTGCTCTCGAGATCCCAGGAGGGCTCTCCATTCCATTCCATCCACTCGGTGGCAGAAATTCGCACCCAGACGGGCATTTCTTCGGGAACAACAGCTCGAATGGCTTCAATGATCTCAAAGAGGAGACGGGTGCGGTTCTCGAAGCTGCCTCCATACTGGTCGGTTCGTTTCTGAAGCCACGTTAGTTGACAAACTATTCCTGGCCGGATTTAAACTACCTACGTTAGACAGAGGTGAGAAGAACTGGTGTAAAAGGTAACCGTGAGCTGCGTGGATCTCAATGGCGTCGAAACCAGCCTTGACTGCTCGTATAGCAGAATCCTGCCATTTCTGCACGAGGGTCTTGATCTCCTCGGTCGTCAACTCATGAGGTGTGCCAAAGTCTTCAGCAAACGGTATGGCACTGGGTGCGACAATATCATCTGGCCAGCCGCCGGCTTCTTTAGTAGCAAGTGCCTTGTTTACAGTACCGCCAATCCATGGAGCAACTGTGCTTGCTTTCCTGCCAGCCTGGAGAATTTATTAGTCCATGACAATCTTGAGGTTTCTTCTAAGCAAATGGTCCTACATGAGCAAGCTGGATAGCAGCCTTGGTGCTTTGGCTGTGAATGAAATCTGTGATACGCTTAAGAGGAGCAATTTGGCTATCCTCCCATAAACCAGAGTCCTCGGGACTGATACGACCACGAGGTTCGACAGCAGTGGCTTCAACAAAGACAAGGCCAGCGCCTTGAAGAGCGAACTGGCCAAGGTGAACGAGATGAAAATCTGTTAGGTGACCATCCTTGGCGGAGTAAGTACACATAGGAGAAACGACAAAGCGGTTCTGCAGCTCAACGCCGCGGGTGCGGAGAGGCTTGAAGAGCGTCGGGGCCGAATCGGTCTTGAGCGGGGTTCCGGCCGGAGGTTCTTGGGCCGGGGTGAAATAAGGAACCCCGGAGGCTGGCCTGTTCTCGATGTTTGCGTTGCCCATGTTTTTATGTGTCCCTGAAGAAAATTATGTGTTGTCCGGGTTGAAAAAGTGTCGACGTTGCAAGTATTTATGCTAATGTCGGGTTGGTTCAAGGGTCTTCAGCTGGTTACAGAATCCTGCGCCTTGTTGATGCAATTCCACTGGATTCCAAGTATCCACCAATTCAATAGAGAGAGTAGTTATAGAATACAAGGGTTTTGTCTTGATGGCTTCTAATAACAAAGCAGGAAGTGGGAAAGCAGGGTATTTATATCACTAACAACAAATGTCTTTGATTTTGATCCATTGACATCTCGATGGCGATCTTGCTTCAGGCCTCGGTATCTATGATCAAGATAGCCATAGTTTGCTCAGCTAAGCAAACAATGACGCACAAACGGAGATTTTTACTCAACTTGACTAAAGCCATTGCAGCCATTATCGATTCGTGGTTCAACTGTAACATCCAGGAGTCGTTTGCCTCTTTGGCCTCTAGTTTCTGAGCTAACGCTGAATAATCAAAATAGATGGATGGAACCCCTCCTCCATACCTTTGGTCGATAACGTTATCACTCAAAGGCCAATCCTTCAACTCCCAAAGACACACTTATTACAGTTATAAGTCGGCTCACCTATGTTAACTTGCCAATATAAACGAACCGACTGATCTTACAGAACTCACCAGTTCGGTATTTCGTATTCAGGGTCAAAGTTTGCTCTCACCGATTCACACAGTTATTGTGCCATATGCATAATTGGATTCCATTCCATAACATACTTCTTTATCTCTTGGGACTGGCGCCTTAACATTTACATTTTTGCTTC
Organism: Fusarium algeriense; assembly: GCA_002982035.1. NCBI lineage: Eukaryota > Fungi > Ascomycota > Sordariomycetes > Hypocreales > Nectriaceae > Fusarium > Fusarium algeriense. The sequence goes on from PVPY01000674.1 coordinate 24,158, forward strand.
GAGGCACATGGGAACGAGAATATATCTCATGCGTATAGCCACGTCGCTCAATGTCTGGCCGCATATGCATAATCTGTTTCACAGTCTTAATACCATTATCCACACGATGATCAGCAACGCTACTTCAGAAACGGCCTGAACAAAGCCAAAAGGGTTGGTGTGGCAGACGCAGGAACAAGCCCAATGATCACCGGACACTTAAACGAGGCGCAAAACATTATGGCCATAATTGCGGCCCGGTCCGATCTCACTCGAATGGCACATATTATAGCAACATTATAGACACAGCATTTAAAGAGTTAATAAGTTTCTTTTAACCTCTACTATGGAAGACGGTAGACATCCTCGTCTACTGACATGCTCATGTTGTCAAATTCCATGATATGGTCTATACCTAGGCTGGTAATCTAAACCAGCACCCAATGATTGCAACCAAAACTCCGGATATCGCTCTTCTTTAAGCTCATCAAATGATATGATGACCAAATTCAGTTCTCGCATAATTCCTACAAAGACATGCACAACAGCCTCCAGTCTCGTATCGATGATTTAATCTTGATGTGTGGGCTTGAAGGTCCATCGCTGGTTCTCGGTACCCTGAGCGAAAGGAACACCAAGCTCGAATAGTCGGAGAACAACGTCGGCAAAGTCCTTGAAGAAAGCATCGTTGTCCTTGGCGTACTTCTCAACCCAAGGTCTGAACTTCTTGTCCTCAATGAGGGCGATGTCGCTAGGGAGCATCATGAGAGACTTGGTAGACTTGTCCTCGTACTGGGCAGGGCCGTTCCACTTCTTCCACTGCCACTTCTCCTCGATAAGGAGACGGAAGTAGTCGTTAGTCAGGACGGTAGGTGAGAAAGTCCAAGGACCCTCGTAGCCGGATCGGTCGTTGTGGCAGCGGCCAAGGGCATGGGCGCCAGAGAGAGCAACAATCTCCTGATCATTGAAGCCCATGCGGTAGAAGATGTCTCGGAGATGCCCAGAGCGCTTGGAGGCGTCAGGAAGTCGTCCGTCAGGTGTGCAGCCAGAGACGTCACGATCAGAGCGACCGGGTCGGTAAGGAATGACAGGGCCCAGCATCTCCTGGATAGCGCAAACACCACCGAGGATCCAGAGATCAGAGTAGCTGATCCAAGGGAACTTCTCCTTCACAGGCTCAAGGAAGTTGCGGGCAGCAGCCAGACCGGCATTGGCGCCGTGGTCAGCCTCAGGGGCGAATCGCATGGTAGCACCGTTGCTGCCACCAGTGCCAGTCTCCTTATCATAGGTACCGCTGGCATGCCAAGCGAGACGTAGGAGAACGGGGCCGTAGCTGCCATCGTCGTAGTCATCCTTCTCCTCCAAACGAGCAGCGATCTCGTTGTAAACCTTCTGGTAGTCCTCCTTGGTGGGGTTGAAGACCTTGGGGGTAGCGGAAGAAGCACCGTTGGCGTAGAAGTAGTAACCAGCTCCGCCAGCAACGGCGGCACCGGTCAGCCACACCCAGGCGGCAGATGACTTCTGTGCGGGCTCAGAGGAGTAGTATCGGCGACCCTGCTGGCGGATAGCCTGTTTAGGAGCAATGGCGAAGCCGTTGCGAGTGGCACGAGTAGCCGCGCGGGCGAACTGTCGGGTAGCGGAGGCCATCTGTGAAGTGCAAAAGTTAATAACAAGTCGGGAAAGACCAGAGTTGAGTGTATGTTGATATTCCAGGTTGTTGAAGGGGAGTAAGCTTATAGTTACAGTGCTAGGCTGAACGTACCTTGAATGCGAGATTACAAAGTGCTCAGACGCTTTGGGGATGTGGCTTAAGCAAGTGTAAAGAGAGAATGAAAAAGGAAGAAAGAAGATTTGAGACGGGAAGGTACTGTGGTATCTATTATAAAAAGGGATGTGTCGGTTGAAGTGGCGGGAAGCCGAGGGCGAAACGGGGAACTACCGTGTCAGTCACAGAAAGTCAGGCAAGCCCGACCCCGACCGATTAACCTCCGCCAGGACACGATTCATGGAAGGCTGCAGAACAGGGCAAGCAGCTTCTATCTCAAGCCCAAGTCTTTTCCTTTTCCGTGCCGGAGGGTTTCAGCCTTCGACTCGTTCCTGTTCCGAGATCGGGAGCGCCAACATGTGAATTACTGTTATTCACCATTCTGAAGCTTTGAATTCAGACATCAATGCCATCCATATACCACAGATTGATTCCTAACATGATCTCAACCTCCCCAGTTACTCTCACCTCGGAGCTGTACCCGGCTTCATGAACCGGCGCGGTATCTCGAAATTGAATATCAACAATTGGCCAATTTCATATCTTAGCCCCAGTTGTTTTCTCAAATTTGGCGGGGGATGACGCCCTTATGGATCGGGTGGAGTCGGTGGGGACCCTTGGTAATGAAGACTCTCTCGCCTCTGAGAGGCTGTGGACAGCAGGGGTAGTTGACTGAAGCATTCAATCATTCAGTGTTGTGCCCGCTTGTGATCTAGTATCAGCTCTGCAAGAGGCTCATGAAACGAGTCGTCCAAAACGGTTTCCATGTGTCAGACCAAAAAGGGGACACCCTCTCGGCTGTAAACCACGAGGCGGCCAACCATCAGAGTTCAGCTAGTTGAATTGGAGAATGACAGGAGAAAATTCTGATAGATTAGGACCCTGAAAGTAACCCTCCATTACAGAACTCCAACGCTTTACGCGGAGATCATCAGTCAGCACACCGTGGCACCCGAACCGAAGCGCCCGTCGGTCTCCGGTTTAACGTCTATTCTGTCATTCTCATACAAAGAATTGAATCGCTGTAGGTCGAATCGTTGTTATTCAATACTCTTAACTCGATTACATGAAATCTCTGATATTAAAGTTGAAGATTTGTCATCTGTTGCCCCAGAAATAGGTACAAGAGCAACCAGGCCATGCGCAAGCGGGTACATATGGAATCTTTTCCCGACAACAGGGGTCTACCCCAAAGATTCCAAATCGCTTGCCTCGCATGTGATTTCGTCATATCAGCAAATTGCAACTTATTCTGAACTCTTTGCCTAACTACATGTATTTGCCTTCAAGCTGAGCTACCATATTCTTATACAACATTGCGTCTATCACTGATCAGACGAATACATCTCTCTTTAGCCTTGCCCTATTCTCTCCAAGTCAGTTTATGCAAACTCCAAGTTTCTGGCTTCCCCAGATTTACATACCAAGATAACCACAGTCTTGATCCCGTGGAGCAACTCTCTCTGACAATCCTCCTGTGGGTACGGGCGAGTGTTCCCAATGGCTTCTTCGAAAGGACTAATGCCTGTGCTCATTACCCCACAAGATCTGGACTGGACCCAAATTCATGTTCCACTCATCAACAGGTTCATGTCAGAGTTGCAGTATATTAGTTTCGTCTACAATTTGTGATATGTTGTCAAGAGTAATCCTCTGCCCTCCAAACCAAGGCCACCTCCAAGTTTTAAGATTCAACAATATGCTGGAGGGCAGTGAATTATCCTTCAGATTCATCCAAGCCACATCTGATATTATACGCAGTGGCGTCGTTTCGTTTATAGTACAGCTCGAGATGCCCCGCACTTGATTAAGTCCTCCTCGATATCAGCGCCTCGAACACTTTCACGTCAAGCCCTGTCCAGTCCATCCTGTTTTCCGTCCTCAGTTGAAATCTGCGTTGCCCTGTGCATCAGCATCTGGCTCCCCATGGGTTTCGTAAAAATGAGAGTATTGCGCCTCGGCCCTCTGCTTGCTGGCCTCATCCAGCTCCCCCTTTGCAACCCCATTCTCCTTGGCACTGCCCGTAGTGAGTTTCGCGACCGATGCTGGTCTTGGAGTCGTTAGCAAAGATTCAGCAAAAATCGCAGAACATATCAACTTACCCAAAAATTTCTCTGTCGATTTGCAAGAATACCTTCATGGAATCCTTGTCACCTCTCTCGACCAAGTAGGTGAGGTATACTTGGGTCAGGTCCTTCTTGACCGATGGTGAGAGTCGGCTTCGTTCTCGAAGCTCATCAAACACCTTCTTCATGCGCTCGCCATGTTGGGCTTCATTCTCGGCGTTTGTTGGCTGATCCAACTCGAATTTAAACCAACGATCCCAGAATAACCTGCTGTCCGCACACCACTGCACATTCTTGACGAAAACCCCACGAGCTTCTTCCACAGAACCCTTGACTTTCCAAATCAACAGAGCCCATTCTGCAACTAAAGCAGCCTTGGTATACACGTCCACCGTAGCTGAGTCGATATGGTTCTTAAAGACTTGAATGGCAGCGTCAAGGCCATTCTGTCGCCGCTGAACGTTGGCCCATGAAACGATGACCTCAATGCAGTCTGGTAGCCTTAGAAGAATTGCCTCATGGATGTTAAGAGCAACATCAACTCGGCCAGCACTTTCTTCAAAGTAGGCCCATTGAAGTCTAATACCTGGTCGGCTAACAGGCACAAACATCGTTGAAGCACGCGCATAGATGTTGCGTACTTCCTCTTGCTTTCCTTCATGACCACTCATCCACCGGGCGTATCGGAACCACAGATCGTCATAATAAGCGCATGTGACAAGGCATCGCTCATACAAAGCAACAGTTCGTGTGAAATCGCCTTCGGCTTCCTCGAAATCCAGATATTTGCGCCAGTTTACCAGATCCTTGTGCTCCAAAGCGGTGACGTGAAAGTAGGGCCTTTTAATCTCCGATTCGTAGGTCCATCGCTTCGATACTTCAGTTTGTGTCGCTGTGAAAATTTCGTAGTACATGGCATCGATTTTCGCACGAATGTCGCGCTCGATCTCCAACTCAGCCTTGGGACCGCCGCCATAAGCCATTGTTTCAGCCTCAACCTCGGCCCTGAAACGCGCAAGATCCTCAGCTGACACCACCTCTGTGATGGGTCGATTGTGCGACAACGAGCGAAACCTCTCATAGTATCGTGCATACTGATGCATTGGTATGCGAATAATGCGTGCATGGATGGCATAAATCTTATCCTGGGCTTCCTGCCGTTCTTCATACTCAATGTACTTGTCCCAGAAAGGGTGGGCAAGAAAGTCAAGTCCCACAAAGGCTGAGCCTCGCTCGAAGAGTCTAGAGGAATAGGTTAGCAAGCGTGCTCTCTGCGCGAGGGATAATTCAGGGGAAAGGGTGGAGAGGATTAATACAGAGGGGAAGATGGTCGTGCAAGTGAGTAGCAAAACCGATATCATGTTCTACCGAGCGGGTGCGGGTGACGTGTAACGCAGGGACGACTTTGGAGTTTAGAACGAGCACGGATTGAGCATCAACAGAGCCTGGCAGGGAGCGTGAGAAAGCGTCCCGGCTAAAGGGCTATCGCAGACATATCTCACCATCAGACACTTTGATAGTAGAGTGTAGAGCCCTCCCGGATATGTCGACCGAGACCACTCAGGTCAAGCGGGAATACTGCGCCAAAAGGCATGTTAAGGGAAAGGGAAGGAAACCATCCAAATGGAACTTACTCTCTGACGAGGTGTGGGTCATGGGTTGTCTCCATCTTGAAGGAGCAGTAGTCCGTCCACAAGTCGACAGAATTGGTGATGCTTGCGCATCCTCTCTCATACACCTATAACATAATGTCAGCCGTGTCGCAGGCAAGTTCTGGAGTATACTGACCATCTCAGCAGACTCGGGGCCAGCAATATTGAACTCCATATCGGCATATTTCTTCCAATAGCCAAAGAGGAGAGGAAACTTGATAAGGAATCTGTCGTAGGCATCGCGGAAAGTGGCTAGCGCTTGAGGACTTGAATTGCGATTCAAGCCACCCTCCAATGTCTCACAAGCTTTGATGAGGTTCTCCCAGTGCTCGAAGTTATCGGGGTCGGACTCCTGTTATTTCGTCAAGACGTCAGTAATCAAGTTGAGATCTATGTAAGACGAGAACATAAAAGGTGAAAGCTTACCACCTCAGCATTGTGCTTGCGCACAGTTGCGTACTCCTCATCGGAGCCGAAATGGCCGAAGTCGCTCATGGCGTTAGATTAATCAATGCTACGTCTTCCAGAGTCGCGTAATTCAAATTGATTTAAGCAAATTAGCGATAAATGTTGGACTGCGCGGTGCGGGTTTGAAGTTGAGAAGTTTGTAGATAGGAGATGACACTTGAGGCTCAGGTATGTCGCGAAAGGCAGGGGCTGGTAGTTCGCGCCGTAGACAAGCTATTTTTCGAGGTACTTCTTGGGTTAGTCACTAAAGAGCTTCCCATGCACGTGCTCATGGCAAGACGCACAAAATAGTTGTAGATTGGTGCCACCAGAAAATTGATGCAAGCAGGTCTGTACTTGTCAAACAAGTCTCCGCAGTTGACATGGGGGAGTCCGGGCCAACGATTTGCCGTTCTCGGGATGACTCAGCATCAATGAAAGCTTGCAGATATTTTTGGCGAAGCGGGTGCAGAAGAAAGATTTCTTCTTTTTTCTATATCCTAAAATGGGCTTATGATGATTCTCACATAAACATATGATAGGAAGAGAATGAACGCTCTCTTTTAGAGAGCATGATCTCAATTTCGAATCTGAAGCTCCCTTATTCTTTTGTTTTCTATTGTTATGCAGTGGTCTCCAATCTCGAAAATATGATCTATAATCTTGTGTCCTATCGCAAGACCACATATTTTTAATTCTGCACATGCGTTACGGGCCACCTACTGTTAGGTCTCTTACAGTTTGAAGGCATCCAATTGTATTGTGACTTTGGTCGGCTTTGTGTCTGGAAGTTTTACCGCTGCATCATGGTTTCTCGAATTTTGTTCGGTACTTCTTCTCTACGAACCGCACCAACAAACCTCTATTATCTGACTTGGAGGGGAGTTCGAGGTAAACTCTCGTAGTCTGGTCTGATGTCTGATTGCGACCATGTAAAATGCTGAAAGTAGATATTTGAACATTGATACCGAAATGCAAGTATACTTGAGGTTTGAGGTGACCATGACCCATGGTGCCGAGCCAAGGAACTAAAAGCGCAAGCTTTAGGCTCTTGAGCTTATTCAAAAGCCAACCTTCCAGTGTATCATGCTAGCAAATTGGAATTTCACAGATACCCATCCTGGGCTGTAATGTATTCTCAAATGCTTCAGGTTTTAACGCAAATATCCAGCGCCTAGTTAGATGCCACTAGTGGGGCTCCATCCACTGATTATAGCGGCCAGGGGTATCAGATGGTACCCCAGCTGAGAAACGTCATTTGCAGAGCCGTCCCGTCCAATCCAGAGCCTCTTACATTTGTCTAACGCTCAAAGCTCGAAACTTCATCCAAACATTGGCTGAACCCTACAGAGCCCAACTACGCCCGCCCAAAAATCTCTCGTCTTCACAACTTTTCTTACTTGCTTACAATCGATCATGGGTCAAGAGAAACACTGAAAGCATTTCACAATCGCAATCGCAATCCTACCGTGGACACGTTGAACCCTTAAATCCTCTATTCGTCCCATGTTATACTCCTGTACAATAAACGATGGAATATTCATCTGGAGCCTATTCCTCTCAGGCTCCGTCTCCTGAAAAGTCATGCGAGCTCTATATACGCGACTATCCTCATCGATCCATCGCCATCGTGTCAACCTCGCATACTCTGATCCTTCGATATACTACCTCAACCAGTGAAGCCATCGCGAACGGCTCGCTTACATCCCTAGCTGCGCCTACGAGGAACCGCGGAAACCCCGGCGAAGCCTTGGTATCGAAATGCATGGTCGAGTTCGCGCCTGTGTCGAGTCATTTTCTACAAGATTATCGCCGTCTAACGCATCGACCGATCTACGGGACACTAGGCTTGATCACAGTTAACAGTGAGGTCTTCTTGTCGGTCATTACACATGCAACACGTGCTGCCACCTTGCGACCCGGCGAGACTGTTGAGCGTATAAATGGAGTGGCATTCTACTGCCTGAGCAGTGCGGACTATGACGATGTTGTTCCTCTCGAAGCGCTTGACCCGGAGTTTTCGGATTCTGCATCGGTGCAGTCTGCTCCCTACGGACAAGGTCTTGGTCGAAGAGAAGTCGCCATGGAGCACCCTTGTCATGAGCTGCGCAACCTACTTAGTAATGGAACATTTTACTACAGCACGGATTTCGATCTCACAAACCGACTTCAAGACAGGTTTGTTTCTTATCTGGCCTTCAACAGCATTGTACTGACAAGCAACAGACCAATTAATTCCAACTCATTCGAAATCGACAATTTTGATGATGGGTTTCTCTGGAACTCATTCATGATCAGTCCTCTCGTCCAGTTTCGCTCTCGTCTCATGCCTCGTGAACGAGCTGCACTTGATTCATCACGAATACTGACTTCAGCAATTCGTGGTTTCTGTAAGACGATGACCATTCCGCTAAGTTCTTCACCCTTGAAGAATGTCAAATCCGGGATGCCTTCATTTATGACTCTCATATCTCGCCTATCTTGTCGTAGAGCTGGAACTCGCTTCAATTCACGGGGCATTGATGATGACGGGCATGTTGCAAACTTTGTTGAGACTGAAACCACTTTTTGGAGTCCGGCGGGAACAATGTTCTCGTATGCTCAAGTGCGCGGATCGGTACCTGTGTTTTGGGAGCAAGCAGCCGATCTTATTCCAGGAAGACAGAAGATCACGGTCACCAGATCTCCTGATGGGACACAACCTGCCTTCAACAAACACTTTGAGGAGCTTGAGCAATCGTACGGAGCTGTCCATGTCATCAATCTTCTTAGTGAGACCAAGCCTGGCGAGGTTGAGCTCAGTACACTCTACCATAACGGTATCAAACACTGTCCATTAAGCCATGCTGGACAAGATGGATCTTCGGACCATGCTCTCTTGCGAGAAACCAATTACGATTTCCACGCAGAAACCAAGGGACCAGCGGGATATGAGGCTGCTCGAGATATTCGCCGCTATATCGAAGACTCCAATGACGGTTTTGCATACTTCCTTGCGGAAGAGACAAGTGAGCCGAGATACGACCATGATGGTACTGGACAGGCTCGTATGGTGGTAGTACTTCAGCAGGAGGGTGTATTCCGAACCAATTGTCTGGACTGTCTTGATCGAACTAATCTCGTTCAGACGATGATCTCGCAGATGGCAGTTGAGGCTTTCCTTGGGCACCGGGGTGAATTCGCTGCCTCTGACTTCTGGATGAGACATTCCAGTCTCTGGGCAGACAATGGTGACTCGTTATCCAAAACATATGCTGGCACAGGCGCGCTCAAGTCATCCTTCACACGTCACGGCAAAATGTCTCTTGCTGGAGCTGTTGCTGACGTACGAAAGTCCGTCCAGCGTATTTATCACAACAACTTTCTTGATCCCTCTCGTCAAATCACTATCGACATGCTTCTGGGCCGCCTCGTTGGACAGGCACCAGTTCTTCTGTTCGATCCCATCAGCGATTTCGTATCAACAGAACTAGCCAAAAGAAGTAGTGAGTTCACCTCTTACAATGGTATCACCATATGGGTTGGCACGTTCAACCTTAACGGCCGCACTGAAGGCGTTAATGATGATCTTGGCCCTTGGTTGTTCCCAAATGCCTTGGGGGATACCCAGCCGGACATCTACGTGGTTGGGTTTCAAGAAATTGTGGAACTCAGTCCGCAACAGATCATGAACAGCGATCCATCACGGAAGAATCTATGGGAACAGGCTGTGAAGCGCAATCTTAACGATCGACAAAAGCGATTGGGAGGTGAAAGGTATGTGTTGCTACGAAGCGGGCAACTTGTTGGCGCAGCACTATGCATTTTTGTAAAGACACCCAGTTTGGCCAACATTAAGAACGTGGAAGGCAGCGTGAAAAAGACAGGTATGTCTGGCATGGCTGGAAACAAGGGTGCAGTGGCGATCCGATTCGACTATGCCAACACTCCTATCTGTTTTGTCACGGCACATTTGGCTGCTGGCTTTTCAAACTATGATGAGCGCAACCGTGATTATGCAACGATCCACCATGGCTTACGCTTCCAACGGAACCGGGGAATCGACGATCATGGTAAGTGCTCTTGATCTCTGCCCGCTGAAGCCACATATGCTGACGAGAACAGACGCCGTCATCTGGCTAGGCGACTTCAATTATCGCATCGGCCTTAATTTGGAAACTGCGCGCGCACTCGTGAAGAAGCGTGATTTTGAAACTTTATACGAGAACGATCAGCTCAACCTCCAAATGGTAGCTGGATTGTCGTTCCCCTTTTATTCTGAAGCTCGCATCGCGTTCCCTCCCACGTACAAGTTTGATATAGGAACTGACGATTATGATACCTCGTAAGCACTCCTTCAAGTATCAGTGCTTCTATTCACGAATTCTGACCAGTCGACAGTGAGAAAGCTCGTATCCCTGCCTGGACGGATCGTATTCTGAGGAAAGGTTCCAACCTCAGACAGATCTTGTATGACTCGGCGCCCCTCAAATTCTCAGATCATCGACCTGTGCACGCTGCCTTTGAGTGCAGGGTGAGCATCGTGAATGAGCAGCTGCGAGAAAAGATCAGCAAGGAGTTGTATCAACGTCGAAAAGCCGAGGTCGGAGACGTAGCAGCTCATCTTGGCACCGGCGATGATAGCGATGATGAAGATCTCATCGGCTATGATTCTATTGAGCCCGGACTTCCTCCTGCCAGTTCAGACCGTCAGAAGTGGTGGCTTGACAACAAGCAGCCCGCTCGTGCCGCAGTGCCGGTACCCAAGCCCAGAAATGGGCAAACCGTAGGACTGAATCCCAACCGTCCTTCGAATCCATTCGGCCTCACGGAGGAGCCAGACTGGATCTCTATCCCAAGATCATCGTCAAAGGCATCTTTGTCTAGCATGTCAAGCTCGCCGTTTGAAAAGGTTAACTTGCCTAACGTTATGGCATCAGGGTCGAGTATCCAACCTCGAAAACTGCCACCTCCATATGATTCATCAGCACTACCAGCTAAGGTCGGACGTATGAATCTGATGGATGATCATGCTCCTATGGGCCATACCGAGACGCCACCTCCTCCGCCACCTCCACGACGAGGAACTTCAGGAGTAGCGTCAATGGGACAGACACCGCCGAGCAACGGGTTTGGTCTTAATAGGGTGCAGACTCAACCGCTGCCGCCGCCCCTTCGGCCGACATCAGCAGCTTCCCATGCTTCCCAGTTCTCGCAAAACAGCAAGGCTGGCAAGCCTGCGCCGCCGGTTGCAAAGAAACCAGCACATTTGACCACGACATCACCGAGTTCAAGCCCAGCATTGAGTCAGGGCGCCATGGATGACGACTTTCGGCCACCATTGCCAACAAGAGCTAATACCGGAGGTCTGGCGGGCAACCCTCACTCACATACTATTGGAGCCGCCGTACGGAAGCCCGTGGCACCTCCGAAGCCTGGTGTCAACGTGACTGGTGCAAAACCATCAAGCTCGATCGGAGCGGTGGGACTGCCCGGTATGACGGGTGGAGTGCCATCCCGCCGGCCAGCGCCGCCCGTGCAGCCCAAGCCGCATTTGCCGCAACAGAACCAGAATCAGCATCAGCGACAAGGGTCAGTAGATCTCTTGGGCTCTCTCGGCGAGGGTCAAGAAGTAGGAGGATGGGAGACCTTGAAGCCGAGCACAAGAGCATAGAAGAGGTGAGTTGCTTTGCGGATATTACTTGGTCTAGCTAGTACTTGGATGCGAGGCGTTTGGGGCGTATTGACAGGCTTGAATTACTTTAGGTGTGTGTCTTGAGACTGCGCTTAGGTTGTAACTATGGTTATGGCTTTGGTATAAAAGTAAAAGTACAAGCATGGCTTGATTTATGGTCTCGAAATATTCACCGGCTGATATTGTTATCTCTCGTGGTGTTTATGTTTCACAGCATGTGAGCCAACAACTGAATCATGTGTCACCCAAGTTGTGTAACTACGAGTCGGTCAGAAAAAGCCCCCCCGGATCGAAGTAGGTACATACTTCGGAGCCGTGAATTCGACAGATCGCTATCGCGAAGACGCACCTAATTTAGCTGTGCCTCTCGTCGGGTGATAGATGCATTATTGTGGAGGCCACATGGATTGAAGCTTTGAGATCTAATGTAAAACTGTAGTGGTACATAGATTACTACCCTGTAGGGGCAAGGTGGAGGGATTTTGTATAGGCCTCATGACCATGCCCCACAGATGCTGAGCTCCAATGAGATAATTCTCGGTATCTGGCTTGAAGCTGCTGGTTCGATTGTTTTGTCAGAAATACTTTGCTGACTCTTGACCTTGACGTTGGCTGACACTCAGTTCGGAACGAACCTTTAGTCACGACAAGTAGCGGTATTCCGTAATATACTAGGTACCTACCTAAATGCATCCACACTTCAGTTGAGATGAACTGAATTTACAGTGCCCGCGCACAGCAGCTAACATCAGCGAAGCTGCAGCGCTCCGTGCATTAGGTTGCATGAAGGTCCAGTGCATGTAGGGGCATGTTAGTGCTCTATAGCTGCCGTAGGTTGCCGTTCGCGCTGCACTCTCTCTTCCTTGCCATGGGCACGAGACCTTGACCTTGAACGATCTAGACCAATGCTGATCATTTTATCAATCACATCACACCCTTGTCTTTGACATTTGACTTTGTCAATTACTCTCTTCCTTCGTCTCTCTCCTCTCTCCGCCTTTAATACTCTCATATACTCGTCTTGAGATACCCTCAATTCTAATTCCAACAAGAAGAGGTTCTTCAGAACAATACCTATTGTATCCATCCAATCACTCTAATTCATTTTTGGCCCGCACTCAGAATCCCGCCCCCCATCAAAGCCAGAGATCGTCCCCGGTCCGTGATTCCTTTAGCTCCAATCATCGTTGAACCGAACCTACCTTGATCTCGCCTTGCCTCTTTTATTTCTAAACCTTGATCGCAATTTCTCCTTTTTCTCTCACACAAAAGAGAATCTTCATTCTCTTTTGATTTTTCTTTCTCCGTATCCGGAATATCATCACAGATCGTCACCGTTAAGCCTCATCTGGTCTTGTTTCGAGATACCCCCAGAGCCAGTTCGCTCAGACCCTTTAACACATAGTACGATTTCGTACTATCTGCACGAGTCATTGGCCTGCACAAATGAATTCGTGACAGAAAAACAAAGATTGTTAATGAGGGTTTGACTTTGGTCGCTCTCCTCATCGGCTTCTCATCATCTCGAATTACAATTTATTGATAGCAAGATTCACGACTCCGACTAGCCTCGGACTAATATCACACGATACGACATTGATCGTGGTAACCAACATCTCCCTACGGTCCCATTACCAGCCGCCAACTGTCAGGACAACCAAAGAAACCCATTAATTGTTCTATCGAATAACACCAACGCTCCTCTTAATCAGCTTCAACAAGTAAACAGAACCAGCCATGGCCGATCGTTCGGAGCCACGAAGCAAGATCAATCCCCTCATGCCTCCTGCAAAGCAAGAGCGCATTCACATCTGGCGCACCGAAGTCGCTTCAGCCCTACACCTCCCCACCGCCCCGTCCCTATCATCATCCCTATCGTCTTCATCCGCCGCGACACCAGATCCCGACCCAGATACTTCGTTTGCTACGCCTCCATCACCAGTGGGTTCCAAACCACGAAGCTTGTGGAAGCGCATCAGCTGGCGCTTTGGACCCAAGAGACGCAGTGCCGCCAACCTGGCCGCTGCTGCCGCCGAGCTACCTCCTGATGGCCGCACGGCTATGTACCGTGGACTTGAGAATAGGGTGCCCAGGGGAGACGATGCGATGGACGAAGAAGGTGGTATCCTCGAGAGAGATAGCGAAGAAGGAAATGGCTTAAAAGAGAAGCAGGAGAGGTTGGCTCGGGCAGCCAGGTTACTCAACCGTCGCACCGAGGAACGGTGACAGCATCGCTAATGGACTGACGCATCATCAGTCGCTGCGAAAAGAAATGTGTCCTTCTCGTTTGCTTACGAAAGGCCTGGAGCCAACAATACTTCTTAATAGGCAACCCAGGCCATGTCGACATGTGTCATGATATAGCATTTATTCTTCATTAATTAATGTCCCTGACAAACAGTTCCACGTACTTATACTATCATGCACGTGTAATCCAATCTTTCTAATTTTGGGTACGAGACTATCACATTAGACGCTTGTTCCACTCGACATGTCAACTATGCAAACGTCGGAAAACCCCATAGCAGATGGTTCGCGAACAGGAAGACGGAACACAAGCGCTGGAAAACGCAACGGGCTGAACATCAAGGAAACGTCAGTGGAGAACAAACATCACCAGTACAGAACTCTTGAGAGGCTTCAGATCGGAAAAGCCAAGGGACAGCTTATACCGCCACTTTCTCGGTACCCGTGAACATGTATGTAGAGGGGTTAATTTTTGGGTACAAGTCTTTGTTTAGAAACAACAGGAAACAATTCATCTCTCCATTGCCTCTCTTCAGGGGGGTTACGTTTGAGAACGAACCAATAGACATGAACAGAAAACATAAAGACATAAGAC
>PVPY01000675.1:0-54481 GCA_002982035.1 Fusarium algeriense
CTGTCTCTTATTAAATACTTAAGTATTTAGCTTTTCCATATAAATAGGGAATAAATACCTATAGCCCTTTTAGTATAAAATTTATTATAATATATAAAGGTAGTACTGTTTAGATATATTATAGTAAGAATTATAATATAATATAACATAAGATAGATATTTTTATTTATTAACCTTATCTTACTGATATGTATAATATAACTCGCTACTTCTATATATTAAAGCCCATCCAAGAAGACATTGTCCCTTTTGATCCCGAACATACATATTAACCCTACCAGTAGAGTGAAGAAGTCTAGCCGCTTCCAAGTTTCTAACTTTCAAGGCCCACCAGAACGGTGTTTCTCCCATTCTGTCTGTCTTATTAATGTCAAGCTCGATTTGATTAAGAAGAAGCTTAACCATATCTTTCTGGTCTTGTACAATAGCCCGCAGAAATGGAGTATATCCTTCTCCATCTTCCTCAGAAATTTCAACCTTTGTTGATTCAAGGAGCATGCTGACCATTTCGATATCTCCACCCTCTACAGCCAGATGGAAAGGGGTCTTGCCATCTGCGTTTCGCAAATTGATGTCAACTTTGCCGGTATCGAGAAGGAATTTGACCATACCATAAAACTTTTCACGTACGGCCATATGAAATGGCGTCTCGCGTCCTTCATAAATCTGGTTGGCCAGTTGTACGTTCTCGTCTGCTTGTAGAAAAGCTTCTACGAATAGCACCGCGTCTGTCTTGACAGCGTCGTAAAATACTTGCTGGTATGTCAAGGCCCCATCCCCTAACTCAACTAAAAAACGAACAAATTCAAGATCGCCATCTTTAATCGCCTCCAAGACGTGCCGAGCATTTCGCAATTGGATTGCTTGAGGTGAGGCTCGATATAAGACTTTGGCGGTTTCCCAGTGGCGGTTACATATTGCTGCCCATAGTGGAACGTCTCCATCTTTGTCTTCAAGCATTGCCGAGGAGCCGTGTGAGAGTAGGAGATCGACCACCTCTGTTCTGCCATTTCGACTTGCTAAAAATATTGCCTCCTCATCCGGATCCACATCCTCATCGGCACTCTCATCTGCTTCGATGAGGTCGTCGACCTCGAAACCCACAAGTCTGTTTGTACCAGAACTAGCCTCAAGTAGATCCCTCAAAAGTATGTGCAGAACATCATCGTGGTTTGTCCGATCCATACATTGTATTGCAAAGTAGACGGCTCCTTTGAGGTCTGCTTCTTTTTCTATAAGCCAAGATAGCAGTTCCCTATCCCCTTCAATTATGGCATAGAACACAAGCGACTTCTCGTGTTTGACTTCAGCACCTGCTTTGATCAAGCTTCGGATTGCCTTGTCGGCTCCGATGGACACAGCTACGCCCAAAGGCGTATCACCGTCATCATTGGTGCTATTGACGTGAGCTAGGTACTTTTGTCTCTCTACGTCAGGGCTACCTGGCCTATCGGTTGAAATGACGGCGCCATGTTCGCTCCGGCAAGCCCTTGAACGATCCAGTATCATTAGCGCTAATTCTTCGCGATCCTCTCTAAGAGCAAGCTGGAGGGGGGTATTTCCGTCAAGATCTCGAGCATCCAAGTCTGAGATATCCTTCTGAAGCAAAGGACCTAGAAGTGTAGCAGAACCCAATGCTATGGCGCGGTGCAGATCCGTTGCACCGACGAATGGCCACCCCCATGGCGCATGGGTACTCTCAGGATCCATTATTCTCCATATGCCGGCAAGCATCTTGAGGCTCTCAGGCTGGTCTCCATGTATGATTGCTATTAGATCAGTCTGCGGAATCCCAGCCTTTTCAATAAATTTAACGTGGTAAAAGAGGAATGTTACTACATATGGCATGAGGGGAAAGGTTGCCGAGAGCTTCTTTCGAGATAGGCCACCACTGCCCAAAATCTCTTCGAGTTTCATATATCTGAACAAAGACCTCGAGATCTGATAATGGCCGGAACCTGTTGATGATCCCTGAATCGACTCTCCGTTAGTATGGGCGAGGAACCTCTGGGAGACGAAGTCTGCAGCGGATTGATGAATGAACTGGGCCTCTCGATTCCATTCCTCCCCTCCAGGCTCATACTGTTCGTAAACATCTCGATCTTGAAACTCCACCAAGCCTCTGGATATATATCGGACGCGCGTTTCGAATCGGGACACGCTGTCAGACCAGTCTCCATGAGATCTGAGCTGCGAGACCGTCGTATATGCCATATCTTTATCAGTAGCAAGTGCTTCTCGAAGTTCTTGTGCTGATAATGGTCGTTCCGTAAACAGAACCCACTGAAATAGCTTCGTCATCTGTTGGTGCTTGTCTTCGGTTGCCTCCTTCAATATGACTTCGTATAGCTCATCGAGGTCTGGCGGGATAGATGAGACCATGCTGAGCAGATCCTCCGTTCTAGCGCCGATGGCATCTCCGTCGAGTATTATGTTGGTGATCAGTATTGCCCACTGAAATCCTCCATGTGCCTTCAACAATATTTCGTTCTCAATCTGGTGACGCTTCTCGTCTGGCTGAAGCTCCCTGAGCCGGTCTTCGATAACCACTCTGATGTCCCTGTCATTCTTCTCTTCCACGTAGACTCTCGGTATCGTCTCATGGCCCAGAATTGGGAAGTGTCTTGAGGAAAAGCATATCTTCAGCAAGGATCCTTCCCGTTCGGCATTTCCTATAAGGCTCTTAAAAGAGACCAGTAGGCTTTTGGCATCTTCTTCTCCACATTCATCGAGTGCATCAATGAATATTACCACCGGGTGGTCTTTAGTTCCCTTGATTAAAAGCCTGGACAGAAGTTTCTCTAGCTCCTTTTCATTCCAGCGCCATCCATTCTTCTGTTCGTACGATCCATATCGCTGCTGTTGATCTTGAAAGCGTTCCGTGAGCTCGGTAAGGTATGTTGGAAATGATCTAAGTAAGGAATTTAACAACGCCCTAAGCATGCCCAAGGGCGTTCTTTGCAATGGCACTCCACGCCCATGGATAAAAAATGACACAATCAGCTCTCCAGACTTTCTGCGGCTCATCATGTCAACGGCGAACTTCATGAGGACAGATTTTCCTGTTCCAGGACAGCCCTTGACCCAGAAGAGCCCTTGTGGTTTATTCATCCATGCCTGATATTGTGGGTACTCAAGAAGCCACTCGCAAGTATCGTGGGCGTAAGAGACCTCTGAGTACCTATGCTCTTGCTCGGGAAATGACAACGATCTTAGACATTCTACATTGCATCAGTAGCTTGCTACAGACATGCTTTGGGTTTCATACCTTGCTCGTCACCTGAAATCTGAACAGAAACTGAAGGAAGGTAAGTATATTAACTACTTATATAGTTTGTGCGGGTTTCAAACCTTGAGACCCGTCTCCTATACCAACGGTGCCAGTCCGTCCTCGTGTGATTCGTAATATAGGTCGAAGGACAACGAAAACCCGCCGGTATAGTTGGTCATGTACACCATTGTATTTCACCATCTCAGAGTGATTACGGTTGATTGGATGTTGCTTTCGACAGCCACATGTTGCTGACAAAACTTCAACCAGCACTTCGCTGGGACCAGACATCTCCCACTTGCCATTAACCTGAATCACAGATCAGAAAGCATAAAGACCTTGACGTGTAGGCGAACTTACCCACGCCGCTGTAGGGGATCTTTCAGTCTCATAAAAAGACACGATAGAAAAGCTCCTTGCCTGTGATATCTTATCGAACTCAACCTGCAGACGTTCGAGAAGGGGAGAATTCTTATTGAGTGACTCGAGAAGCCCCCGGTTGGGATTATCTTTGACCAAAGGAACAAGGCACTCAACCGCCAGACCTCGGTGAGGAACGCCAAAAAAGGCGAAACCAGAGATGGCGTCTAGTACCGGTAAATCGGCTTCAAGTGGCTCTTCATTCAATATCCGAATGGTCTGGGCGCATGCCGGTAAGTATGGTACTCATGGTTGTCTCATGTCACGAACCTCTTTAATGACAAGACCTCCTAGACTGTGCCCTATGAAAAGTATTGAGCGCGGTTGGCTTGGATCCTGAAGGAAACGTTAGCTAGAGAGAGAGCGAAAGAAGAAGTGTCTGGGCTTAAATACACGAATGCCTTCCAGATCGACTTGCAATGCTCTTCCCAAGTCTGTCAGGCTTTGGAAGGATTTGCTCTCGACGAGCTGAGTGTTATAGCCGTAAGTCAAAATCCTTGCATTGGGGATATCTGACGGAAGAGCATCTCGAATCCAAACGAACCGTCCATTCCTTTCTTTGAAGGAACCCAAGGCATGACCTCCAAGACCACACACTACGATCACACTGAAATCATATGTCAATAGCTCCTATAGTCAATACCCAGTGTGCCAGCACGTTTGGCTCACTTACTCAATATGGCAATCCTGATCGCTTGTGCGTTGAAACGGTGTGAAGCCTGCAAAGTGTGTGTCGAAAACAAGAGATCTACCGAAATCGAAATCATTACCTTCCGATAGAGGAAAGACCCATTCATCTCTGGAGCGATCCAATAAAGACTCTGGGATAGAAGGGAAGCTGATTGTAGCTATTTTGTTGTTTTGGTCGGAAGGAGAAAGTGCAAGCGAGTAAACAGTTGGGCTGGCGCTTGGTTCGAGTCCAAGGGTGTTCTGAATAAGGCTACAGACCTCATTCCTTGTTTCGTATTCAAGGGGAATACCCCGGAGTCTGAAATTCATGTGGTTACTTGCTACCATGGCTGCCACTGCCTGCGTCGTGGGAATACTCTAGCATACTCGAATATGACTAAATGAAATGGAAAGGGTTTCGGTCTGGGCCAGAAAAATATCTGTATGGCGCGTCAGTACTGTCTTTGCGGCTGAAGAGCTGATATAGGCGCCCAAAAATGCCTTGTATGCGCGAGTCAGGGGGGGGTGGATGGGCGACCAGCGAATGATAACTGCTGTACTCATGCATGGTTGGGTTGAAAATAGGCAGAAGTGCAAGTCGACGTGACCATGGCCTCACCGACCCCGCGCCACTAACATCAGAGGCTATCTAGCAGATGAACTCTACTGATCAAATCATATTGATAGAAGAGGGATTTGATGGAGTGGTGTAGCGTAGTTTGCTGAACATACTGCTATCAAACCACGACGCGTTCCGACTTTGTAAGGCGACGTCGTTCCTTTATCGCAAACTTCCATTCCTTGGCAATCTTATATGATAACAATATTCCAAATCCAATCAAAAGCCCAAAAGAAACCAGGATTGCCATAACACTGACCCCGACCGCCAAGCCTCTCCAGCTTGGGCCGCCATCCGTTTCAAGCGACGCCACGACCTGCAAGCCACTCAAGGACACAGAGGTGACTCCAATCGCGAACAGAATTGGCGCATAAAACCGCGCAAAATATTCGCCGTACTGAGACTCGACTCTTTGGAAGTGCGACTTATTGAGGAGAAGTGGGGCGTAGAAGTTGAGACGAGTAAGGCGGATTTGGCCATAGGCATAGCGTGGGGAAACATCTTCATCAGAAATTCTATCGAGGTCGGAGGTGAAATTGCAAAACTGCTCCCAAGTGACATTCTCTGATACAAGGCATAGATTGGGATCCTTGGCGATGCGAAAGTCGGACTCGTGCTTGATCAGATGGTAATATGTGCGTAAATATCCTAACGCGGCCATTCTGATACGCGCATCTTCGGGGGTATTGCCAGTACAAATATGTTCTTTCCAGAAATTGAATGAGCCGATGAACCTCGGGAGAGGCTTGATGAAGATACGGTCGTTAATCCACACGAGATGTAGCTTTGGATCCTCCGTCACTATGATAGAGCGTCGCTTGACTAACTGTCGATGGAGCGGTGATATACTCGTGCTGTCTTGCTTTGACATCCACCAGAGCTTATCTGAAACTTGATCTAGATCTTCTGAACAGAGCTCTGACGTGAGAAATTTCCTAATCAGGTTCTTATCGTGACGAGGGATGCGGGGGAATCCTGGCACATAGCCAGTCGGTTCATCCCGAAGAAGAGACTGGGTCGATGTAAATGGTGGTTTAAACACATCAGGTATCATATTGTGAATAATTTGAGACTTCTTCAGTTAATTTGGGCCAATATTGCGTATATGTAGCTTGGTAGCGCTCAATCGGTGCAACAGAACTGGCCGACTGGTACCCAGCCTTACCAATGGGAAGAAGTGAGCCTCAGCGCTTGAAATCGAATGGTTATTGGCCGGAAATAATGGCCGACACTCAGTATCCTGCAGGCTGGACATTAGCATTAAATGTGTTTCTAAGATGGCACTAATAACTGTGTCAAGAATCAATATTTAGATTTTTGGTGGCACGTCAATGTTCATTTTGTATTATCTGAGTTGGCCTCCTCTAGTGGCTGAGCAAAATTCCAAACTGGCTGTGCGATGGCGGACGCCTGTTATATTGCAGAGATGTTTCTTGCGCAACACAGATATTCATAAGTGTATTCAGAACGTGTAATAGCAAGTTCCAATATATGTTCTCAAGTAAATTTGAGGTTTGAATCCAAAATAAATGGAATTAGTTGCCTCAAAAACATGGGGGTTAGTCTCCGGCAACCGGGCAAGTACACATACCCAACGTAACGTTACATATGGCTAAGATTCAATAGAGAAATGACCACCAGGAAAGAACTTCATATTCGATTGACAATCTTCAATCAATAGCATGACACTCACTCCACGTGGGGGAATAGCATCCTCCGGGGCCCCGGGTTGTAACTTCAAAAAGCATCGCAAGATACCCTGTACCACCGGCCTGCCCTCCGATTGGCTCCGTTTCATGGCGGTGAAAGACGGAGTTTCCGCAATCCTCGTAAGTGACGTATTTATGGAGCATGTCGGTTAATCACCGGCTTATTTGTTGTGCAGTGCGACAAAGCTCAGGTAACGCGATGAACTGATAAATACAAATACAAGCAACAGCACCTCCGCTCTTTCAAGATGCGGATCTGCGAACTAGTGCCCGACACGATGTGGTCGACTAAACTTTTATGTCTTGCACTGCAAGTCACTTCCTCCCTCTCCCTCCCCGCTGAAGCTCCTTCTGAAGAGTACCCATCGCGTAAGTTCCGCCTAACGCACTAACCCCTGACTAAATTACGCTAACATCCTGCAGCCCAAGGTGCAGGAAAAGGAATCTGGAAGAATGCGTACACAAAAGCGCAGCAATTCGTTGATCGTTTGACTCTCGAAGAGAAAGCCAATGTCACGCGTGGATTTGCAGCTGATAATGTTTGCGCTGGAAATACTGGTACGATACCGCGTCTTGGATGGCCTGGTCTGTGCCTTCATGATGCGGGTAATGGTGTGAGGGCGACGGATTTTGTTAATTCGTATCCTTCTGCTTTGCATGTTGGGGCGAGTTGGGACAAGAATTTGACGTATCAGCGGGGATATTATATGGGCAAGGAGTTTAAGGCCAAGGGAGGTGAGTACACATCCTGTGAGAACAACTTCATGTACTGATCTGTTTAGTGAATGTCCTGCTTGGTCCAAATGTTGGACCGCTGGGAAGAACACCGCTCGGTGGAAGAAACTGGGAGGGTTTCTCCGTTGATCCATACTTGACCGGCAAACTTAGCGCTGAGTCCATCATTGGGCATCAAGACGCTGGAGTCATCGCCAACGTCAAGGTCAGTACTCTCCCTCAAATTCATTACCTATACTAACATTCACAGCACTTCATCGCAAATGAACAAGAAACCTTCCGCCGTCCTTACTTCGGCATCGAAGCAGTATCCTCCAACGTCGACGACAAGACTCTTCACGAATACTACCTCTGGCCCTTTGTCGACTCGGTGAAAGCAGGCGTTGCATCAGTGATGTGTTCATACAACCGCGTTAACGGTACATATGCCTGCGAAAACAGCAAACTTATGAACGGAATTCTGAAATCTGAGCTTGAGTTTGAAGGGTTTGTGTTGCTGGATTGGAATGCTCAGCATAATCTTGAGAGTGCGAATGCAGGTCTTGATATGGTTATGCCAATGGGGGGATTTTGGGGTGAGAATTTGACACAGGCTGTTGAGAATGGGACTGTTAAGGAGGAGAGGGTTACTGATATGGCGACAAGGTATGTTACTTCCCGTATTGGTGAGTATTTACTAACGGTATAGAATTTTGGCTGCATGGTATCTCATCGGCCAAGACATCGACTTTCCAATCCCCGGTATCGGGATGAAGAACCTCTCCCTTCCCCACGAACAAGTCGAAGCTCGAATTCCTGAATCACGACCAACTTTGCTTGAGGGCGCTATTGCTGGCCACGTTCTTGTCAAGAACGAAAACAACACTCTTCCCTTTGCAAAGAAGCCCAAGATGATATCGGTCTTTGGATATGATGCTACTGTTGCAAAGACAAAGAATACGGATAACTTGTTCCAGCTGGGATATACATCCTCACCGGAGATGGGACAGGCTGTGCTTGGGAACGAGGAGCATTTTGATCAGGCTGCGAAAGGAGGCACGATTGTTTCTGGAGGACGGGCAGCTGCTAATGCGCCGCCTTATATCAGCGATGTAAGTCTCCCTACTTTCAACCTTGACAACTACCAACAAAAACAGCCTCTTAGTGCCATCCAACGAAGAGCCGCCAAAGACGGAAGCTGGGTTAACTGGGACTTATCATCCCCCAACCCCGACGTCAACGGCGCAACCGATGTCTGTCTCGTCTTCATCAACGCCATGGCAACAGAAGGCTGGGATCGCGACGGTCTTCACGACGACTTCAGCGACGGTTTAATCCTCAACGTCGCCTCGAAATGCGCCAACACAATCGTAACAATCCACGCAGCAGGAATTCGTCTCGTCGACCAATGGATCGAACATCCTAACGTCACAGCAACTATAATCGCTCATCTCCCCGGGCAAGATAGTGGCGAGGCGCTTGTCAAGTTACTTTATGGCGATGTTGATTTCTCGGGAAAGTTGCCGTATACTCTTGCGAAGAATGAGAGTGATTATATCCCGTATAAACCTTGTGGGCGTGAGAAGGGAAGTAATGATCCGCAGTGTGATTTTGAGGAGGGTGTTTATCTTGATTATAGATCTTTTGATGATCGAGATGTCACGCCGAGATATGAGTTTGGGTATGGGCTTAGTTATACCAAGTTTGAGTACTCTGACTTGGTGGTCAAGGTTGAAGAGGCGAGTGCTTCAGCTGCTGCTGATGATCTTTGGAGTTCTTTTGCTACCGTTCAAGCTACTGTCTCTAACGTCGGAAAGAGAAGTGGCGAGGAGGTTGCTCAGGTTTACGTTGCTATTCCGAATAGTCCGCCTAAGCAACTCCGAGGTTTTGAGAAGGTCAAGATCGAGGAGGGCAAGTCTGTCGAGATTCCATTCGAACTCACAAGACGTGATCTCAGCGTCTGGGATGTCGTCAAGCAGGATTGGATCCTCCAAGCAGGCAACTACAGCGTCTTCGTCGGCGGAAGCAGTCGCGATCTTCCCCTAACCGAATCCTTCAACATCGAAGCATAGATCTATAAACTTTCTAATTACAAAATCATACAATAAAGAACGAGTTACTGTGTCCCCTCGTTACTAACATGCAATCCCCCGCACTGCTCCAATATTAACCCCGGAACACCAAACCTAGGTAACAAAACCCTCGCTTTTATAAGTTGTGTAGATAACCACGCCTGATTACCATGTCCGTTTGTTTTGCTGAGTGCTACGGAGAGCGACCACATGAAACGATATACTTGTCGGGGATCTTCTTCCAGGGCTTTTGTGGCGACGGTGAAGATGTATGATAGTGATGGTTCAGGTTTGAATGGTGTTTCGTTGTAGGTGTCTAGACTTGAGTAGAGGATTTGAAGGGCGTGGAAATCGAGGGCTGCGGAGTAGACTGTCCACATGAGGCGTTTGCCGCTGGAGCTAGGTGTTTTCTTTGCGAGGAGTAAGATGTCTGCGAATTCCTGAATCTTGTTAATAAGGTTCTCTGAGATAGTGAGTCAGTTCATACATCACCAATACTTTCGACATGTCGCCATAGTTTCCTCAGATCGTCAAATCCACCGTGCGTTGACGATCTTGCTAGTCTGAGAAGCTCGAGCTTGGAGCCCTGACATAGATGATATAACCGTAAAGGTCGGTAATTCTCCAAGTCATCGAGGAGTTCGGATATGGGATATTGCTCGCCCCACATCTTTGGCAGAGCGGATCTCACGCTGAGGAAAAGATGCTCGTGTGAGATGTAATCGTGGGCGTCGCGGGAGAGAAAGTCGAGACAGAACTGGCCGCTGTTCATGTTGCCTGTTGCTGAGTCTGCATCAAGATACCTGCTGTCTGTCAGCATATACAAGACTGAGATTCACGTCAGTGAACTTACAAAGTGTATAGTAGCATCGCTTGCGCAACACAAGGTAGCTTCTTCTCCGTCGCCTGTCCATCATCCTGCAGATACGGCCTCAAGAACAAACGTATTCCATCAAGATGCAACAATGATGCCCCTGTCGTTTCCGAATCACAAGCCTCGTACCTCATGATCAGAAACCACATGGTAAACAAAGCATCAATATCGCAATCCTGTTCCGTCGTTTGACAGATATAATCCAGCAACGACGACAGATCTTTGAGAGCCTGGGTATAATGCACTGCAGCAGATGCACCAAGTCGACTCGCCCTCTCCAACGGCGCACTTGAGTCAATCGCCTCTTGCGCAATAAGAAGATCCTTCGCCCTCAGTTCCATATTCGCGACAGCGATAAAGCTTCTCATCACACCAGGATATTGACTCGCAATATGAGTGTAAATATACGAGAAAGAACTCCACGGCCAGAGCTTACCATAACTTAACACCATAGTCGAGTAAGGTATGTACGCAAACGCCGCACGATCCTCTACACTCAGCTGCAGCGAATTCGCCAACGCAATATGCGCCGCTGACAAACTCCCCCTCGGAATCTCAAGACCGCTGTCCATCCTCGCCGGCGAAACAGGACTCCCCGAGTCAAAACTCGCAGGCGATTCACTCGAAGCAAGCAACCTCGGACTCCCAAACGCAGGACTAGAAACCCTCTTCCCCCTCGCACTGAGCGCCTGACCGGGTTCAAGCCATTCGCACTTATTAGGACTATTCTCACATCGTTTACAAACAGGTCTTCTCTCATCGCATTTGACTTTTCGAATACGACACGTTAAACATCCTAAAAAATTATGAGTATGCGATATCGGAACCGGGTTCCGAACGTACCGTTTTTGGAACGCGCTTTTCGGCGATTTGCGATGGGG
Source organism: Fusarium algeriense (assembly GCA_002982035.1). Lineage (NCBI taxonomy): Eukaryota > Fungi > Ascomycota > Sordariomycetes > Hypocreales > Nectriaceae > Fusarium > Fusarium algeriense. The sequence goes on from PVPY01000675.1 coordinate 11,230, forward strand.
GAGATTGGCATGCTTGAGTCGTGAAGCGACGGAGATATGACTCGGGAATAGAGACCACCGTAAGCATGTGCAGGGAAAATTTGTTGTGTAATGTAATTGTGATGCAACACGAATTGAATCAGTTTTACTTTTCTTTCTTTCAGGGCGCAAGTCTAGGCCTAGCGGGGGGCATGTGATGGGAGATGCAGAAATTGAGATGCGTTGGTTGACATGGGGGAAATTCAAGTCAAGGCAAGGATGCCAGGAGCAGGAGCCGATAAATTGAGTTTGTGTTAGTGCGGAAATAGCTAGTCTTGCTTATTATTTCCAAGTACAGTCAGAACTTTGCATCTTTTGGTTAATCATCTACTTTTTGTCATATTAAGATCTATACACTAGTATCTACGGCATGTATGTATCAGATGTCAAGATTAAGACATCAAAGGATCTAATTAACACTTCTTTCATCGGGAATCGACAATATCTAAAAGATCAGAGACATGCACGATTATTAATCCTCCCGAGTGATGACAATCAGCCTCAGCAGCGATAACACTTCCGCAAACTCTCATTGGACCCCTCGGCTAATTTAGTGGCCGTCGGTTGACGTTTCCCGTCGCATGCCACACAGACCCCCTAAAGCTCCCTGTAAAAACTAGCCCGAAAGTAGTTCTCACGGAGCTTCCTTATTCATGCATCGGAAATGTTTTAACAGGCGCTAGTCATGAATTCATGTGCATTGACTTGATTTATGCCATGACCCGCTGTAGCTGAGCAGAGCTTTTATAAGTCGGCCAAGCCCGGGGTAGTTATTTCCTGGGGTAACTCCATTGTGATTACGAATATCACCAAACAAAGCATCATGTCCAACGAGCGGCTTTACGAGAGAATCTCCAAGTCTGTCGCTCACCATGAGCAGGACTTGGCAGACATTTGCAAAAAGGTAAATGATTCTGACCACCTTAATGAAGCTCATCTAATATCAACAGATCCATGAAAACCCAGAATACAACTACAAAGAGTTCAAAGCTCACGACAACATCTGCGACATCATGCACCGTCTCGGCTACAACGTCAAACGCCACGCCTACGGCATCCAAACATCCTTCGAAGTCGAATCCGGCCAAAACGGCAAACTCATCGTCTTCAACGCCGAATACGACGCACTTCCCGGTCTCGGCCACGCCTGCGGTCACAACCTCATCGCAACAAGTTCCATCGCAGCATTCATCGCCACCGCCCAAACCCTCCGCGACCTCAAAATCCCTGGCCGCGTTCGTCTCCTCGGAACACCTGCTGAAGAAGGCGGTGGTGGAAAAGTCCACCTTATTAAAGCTGGTGCTTACGAGGGTGTTGATGCTTGTCTCATGGCGCATCCTACGGGGAGACTTTCACCGCAGGGTGAGAAGAATATTGATGGTGTTACAGCGGCGAGATCGAGTGCGAGACGGCAGATGAAGGTGGCGTTTACGGGACAGAATGCTCATGCGGGGAATACGCCTTGGCATGGGAAGAATGCGCTTGATGCGGTTGTTTCGTCTTATGTGAATATTTCGTTGCTGAGGCAGCAGATTCAACCTACGGAGCGTATTCACGGTGTTATTCGAAATGGAGGTGCTGAACCGAATATTATTCCAGATTCGACGAATTTGGAGTATTATTTGAGAGCGGCTGGAGTTGATCAGATTAAGGATCTTACAGAGAGAGTTGAAGCTTGTTTCAAGGCTGGGGCTATAGCTACGGGATGTCAAGTCAAGTGCAGCTGTGAATCGTAAGTAAAGATTTCTGGTTTGAGAAGGTTGTTCTAACAAGAAGCAGAGATCAAGATTATATGGAACTTCGACCTAATATGTCCATGTCGAACGAGTTTACAAAACACATGAACGCTTTCGGTCGAGACTACATCGGTGATGCGAATCAACCACCAATGGGCGCATCAACAGATATGGGTGAGTCCACTTCTCCAACTCAACTGGCAATGCAGCTGACAGTCTCCAGGCAACGTTACATACTGCCTCCCCGGCATTCATCCCATGTTCTCCATTGGCACCGAAGATCCTCTGATTCAACCCCATACACCCAAATTCGCCGAAGCAGCTGGAACAAGAGAAGCTTTCGAGAGAGCTTTAGACTGTGCAAAGGGACTAGCAGCTACTGCTTGTGAAATGCTGCTTCAGCCTGAGTTGATGGATCAAGCGAGGGATGAGTTTAAGAGAGATGTTGAACCGATTGGTTATAGACTTTAGATCGCCTTAATCATGAGATAATGAAGCGTTGATTATTGACTTGTTTTGTCATGTTTTGAGTGTTTATCGTAGCAAGGGTGATTGCGGAGAAATTCTCGTCGTTGATAGTGTACGTGTGATAAGTCTGCATATGCATGTCTCTAACGACAGTGTAGATAAAGCATCATTATCTCGCCAACACCGCGGAACTATCATCGGCGTACTCATCCACCCAAAACTTCGCCTGTAGACTCCCTGCCCTGATTCCCAAAAAGTCGGGTCCGTCGCAACGGATTTGCCGAAGCTGTCTCTTTGCCGAACCAACCAATCGGCAACACCTACACCAACTTCAATCAAGCTTTGCCGACATGACCAATGAGAGAACGGCGATATCCGACCTGGAGAAACTAGCAATACGGCTCTTTTAAACGGGTAGTGAGTGAAATGAACTTCAGTTTTTCAGACTTTGTCTGTATCTCCCTCTCAAGAAAAACGTCAGTGCTGAGATAAATCCCCAGACTTATCTGAGTTTATGCGGGGGTGGAGATATCTAATCCATGTTGGGGACAAGAGATAACGCTACTACGTTGATCTAGATGCTCCCTTGGATATCTACTTAACTGTCGAATCCTCCCTACACATCTTTTCACAAGCATCAATTTCTGTTCTTTGTTTCAACACACTCTTATAATATTTGGTTTGACATTATGGCTTCTGATCAAGGAGAAAAGCCCTACGTCCCAGCTCAAGACCCTGATGCTAAGATGGGTGAGACGTTGAGTCTTCAGGGGTCGATGCAGGTTGCTGAAGAGGGGCCTGATAATCGCTACAGAGAACGACAAGTTCTCAGACGAATCGATCTTTGGTAAGTAACCATTCTGAAATGCCGAGAGCATAACTGACAATTGGCATCAAGTCTTATGCCTCTTCTTCTTGTTTCGTATATGCTCCAGTTCCTTGACAAGCAATCGCTCAACTTTGCTTCTATCATGGGTATCATTGATGACTTGGTATGTAGCCCCTTTTGGGTGCTAAAATGCCACTAACGCACTTAGGACCTCGTTGGATCGAGATACAGCTGGTGCAGCAGCGCTTTCTACTTTGGCTACCTCGCCTTCAGCTACCCAGCATCCTGGCTCATGGTGCGCTTGCCTCTGGGCAAGTATCTCGCTGGATCAAGGTACAAATACTCCCAAAATATCCTCAATCTCATACTAACACCTCGTAGTCTCGCCTGGTCCATCATCCTATGCTGCCACGCCGCCGTCCAAAGTTTCCCTGGCCTCTTGGTCGCCCGTTTCTTCCTCGGTGTAGCAGAAGCCTCCATCTCGCCTGGCTTCTCCCTCATCACTGGAATGTGGTACAAGCGTGAGGAACAACCTTTCCGCCATGGTATTTGGTTCGTGGGAAATGCTATTGCAACTTCGTTCGGGGGTCTGCTAGCCTACGGCATTGCTCACATCGGTGGTGCACTTGAGACATGGAGGGTAAGTCAATATCATTCTGTCCTGCCCTGTAACAGTAACTGACATGCACTAGTGGCTTTTCATCATCTTCGGTCTTATCACCCTCGTATGGGCCATCGTCCTGGCCATCTTCCTCCCCGACACTCCCAACAACGCACGCTTCCTCGATGAACAACAGCGCATCGATGCTATAGACCGTATTCGAAGCAATCAAACAGGTATGAAGGATAACAGGTTCAAGTGGGAGCAAGTTCTTGAAGTCATCAAGGATCCTAATGTCCTTCTGTTGATGGTCTTCCAAATTGCTTTCAGCATTCCGAATGGTGCACATACCACCGTAAGTAACATGTTCTGGCATACATACATATCAGCACACTAACAGTCTTTCAGTTCAGTAGTCTTGTCATGGCAGGCTTCGGCTTCAGCCGCTTCCAGGTTTACCTCCTCAACATGCCCATGGGTGCCATCCTCGCCTTCTTCGCCCTCGGCTCAACGTATCTCTGCAGTCGTTTCGACGGCTACAGAACCATCATCGGCGCATGCCTCAGCTTGATCAGGTAAGCATCTCCGACCCTGTGTAACTCCATCATCTAACCATTGTAGTTTGGCCGGCTCGCTTCTCGTTCGCTACGGCCCCAACCAAGGAAGTCAACTCTTCGGTCTCTGGATCTTCGTTGCCTTCGCCGCCGGTTTCCCCATTTCTATGTCAATGATCGCTTCCAACGTCGCTGGCTTTACCAAGAAGAGTGTTGCCTCCGCTATGATGTTCATGGCATACACGGCCGGCAACATCATCGGCCCTTTTCTGTTCTTCCCATCCGAAGCCCCTGAATACTCGGTAAGTCAACCAATTACTGAAGACGTGGTGTATATCTGGAACAAGACTGACATCATTAACTATAGAGCGGCTTCTTGGCAACTACCATCTGCTTTGGTATTTCGACGGTTACAATGCTTGTTTTGCGATTTGTGTTGATCGCCGAGAATAAGCGACGTGATAAGCTTCAGCAGACTAGCTCTGGTCTTCGGGATGATAATGAGCAGCTTGAGATCTCTGATGTCACGGATAGGAAGAACCTCAACTTCCGATATGTCTACTAAATATGGTAAAGAGATGAGATTGAGAGGCTTTGTCCAAATAGGATAGTTATTATTCATATTCCACCTGATGCAGTTTTAAACTTGATTAAGGAATCATGCGGTTTCCTAGAGTAGCGAGGCAATCGTGGGCCCTTGCTTCTATGTCTTTCATCACGTTTCTGTTTCACAAGGGAGTTCTTAATATCACATATAGCAAAATTAAATCTTTTCCAGATTGCTTTAATCCGAAGCCTTCGTGAATCAGAGCGTTTAGATCCCAAGGTGGAGAACTTCGGACCTTCCTACTAACGATCATTGTTCCGTTTCGCACGGGGTAGTTAAAGGCTTATTGCATGTGTCTTGTCGGTATTGAGCTGCATTGTTGGCGGTGAGTAGACCGAGATAATCCCCAGAAGTGGGACAGGCACGTTTATTTCTGACAGCTCTCGCGGGGACTCTCCACCTTTCGCTTATGCATGAGTTTCACAAGCTTATATCATTGCCGATCGCTATCAGTCGTTGATTGCGCGAGTGGTTCTCTACATCCCATCTCAGCGAGGATGGCAAATGGCTCCATAGATATAAGATAGAAGACAATCACCGAGTTGCGCCAAAACCACAGACCCGTCATTTGCCATTACCGGTCGCAATCATCAGCTCATCATGACAATTCACGTCCTCTCTGCGATTGCACTGGCTATCTCAGTGGTGAGTGCCTTTATTATCACAGAAGAAGGCGTTAGATGTCGGAGTGGGCCAACTTCAAGTCATTCGATCCAGAGGCAGTTCGCCAAGGGTACTGATGTAACCATCACTTGTCAGACTGAAGGTACCAACATTGAAGGCGATACGTTCTGGGACAAGACAACATTCGGATGTTATGTTTCCGACTATTACGTCGCTACAGGATCGAGCGGCTACGTGAGTCCTAAGTGCCGTTCCTGCAAGGCGCCCAAGTCCAACGCAGCGACTGTCAACCTCATCGCCAGCTTTGAAGGATTCCGACCTGATGTTTGTGAGTTAACTCCATAATCTTGAGTAGTTTTTGACTGAGATTGACAATTCTAGACAGCGATCCAACCGGTAATCCAACAGTTGGATATGGCCATCTATGCGATGCCCCTCAGTGCAGTGAAGTCAGTTATCCCATCCCGCTGTCTGTCAAAAATGGGAAGAAGCTACTTGCCGAAGACATGAAGGTTTGTCACTGCGAGCTATAAAATCCTATCAGGGCTGATAAAAACAGGAATTCGAAACCTGCATCACTGCCATGCTCAACAGCAAAGCGAAGCTTAATCGGAACCAGTATGGTGCACTCATCAGTTGGGCATTCAACATGGGCTGCAGAAATGCTGAATCATCTACCCTTGTTCAACGTTTGAACAATAGGGAGGACCTCAATACGGTTATCTCGCAGGAACTTCCTCAATGGGTATATGCCAGTGGTCAGAAGCTCCCTGGTCTGGTTCGTAGACGCAACGCAGAGATTGAGCTGTCTCAAAAGCCTACTCGTCGCAGAGCTTTGCCGAAGCGGTGCTGAACTTGGACAGCTGCTAAGGATGACATAGGGATTGATTGGCAAGGCAGACGACTACGGCATCAGAGCTCTTCACCATGGCAAGAGCTGGACCAGATAGTATAGTTCAAACTCGAGTAATGTCATGAAATCTCTCCAGAGCTAAACCTTGAACATGCATCATCCACCATCCCCTGTCCAATCGCAGCTTGATAACTCTCCGACTTGGCAAAACACCATGGCATTAACATACGATGAGCCTCAATCGTTACAATCCCATATAACTCCCAAGCCTCATCCCCGGAACTCGATGGCGTCGCCGTACTAGGCGTGCTAACAGAATCCGTCGACGCTTCACTCTGTCTTAGCCTGACATACCACTGCGTCCAGCTAATAACCCCCGCTGGTGCATCAGCTCTCGAGACTATCCCATTCGGCACCCTCTGAAAGATAATAGGCCATTTTAAATCCTTCTGTACTCCAGGTCCAAGTCTCATGACTTCATAGGCTTGATAACAGCGCAAACTCTGATCTGGATCCGTTGAATCGAAGAATCGATCGTTGGCGACTAGAGCATAGTCCAGATCAGACTTTTCCCAAGATCTCATGCCGGGATTGTGGCGTAGCACAGGTTCATATGTCTGCACATAGTCGAGAACAGCTTGGTGAGGGATGTGTCGAGGGATTGGGATTGTGACGAAAGAGTGCTGCTGCGAGCGCATGCTCGCTTATATCGTCGAGAGCTAGAACGTGTCAGACATGGTCGAGTGGCGAATTGGAGATTCCGGCTGTCTTACGGCGAATGAAGACCCTGGTTCTTCTCCCTTGATTGAGCTAATTCAACTGCCGGAGCTCACTGTCGTGACAAATCTAGTGCCTGAGACTAAACTAACGTTTATAGCGGATCGGGCGTTGACCAGCTTGTCGTATAATGCACAATGGGGAGTATTGATGGCTGCAGGCAGAATGAGATCAACAACAAAAAGAATGACGAAGTTATCGCCAAGATTGCAGATGAATTCGGCATCTTGGCCGAATACGAGTGGCACGACTCAATCAGTTTCGAGTTAGACGCCTGTGGGGAAGTCAAGAGAATTTGGCCAATAGAGCCACTACCAAGCATGGCAAGTTCCGTGAAAAGTTTATTTATAGATATCCCACATATCCCGCTGTCAGATGAAGTAAGCGGCTGGGTCTTATCTTATCTGTCCTAACCTATACAGGAATCAAGACGCGGCGGAACAAGAAGAGGAAGGGCTTGTATTATATATAATACCATAACCAAGCGAAATCTTTCGAAATATATACTAGAAATTTAATTTGCATCCACAGGTGTAGTCTGGGTAGTTGTCAGTATCGTTAGGAATTATACCTAACCTGTCCCTCCCGCCCTGGCTTAATTGGCTTTACGGAGCGTATCAAGTTTGATGGGAGTCACAACACTCAAAGAGTAACTCATTCACAACAGCTGGTATAAGTCCGGATTACTCTAAGCGAAGAGATCCCAATAGCATAACTAACAGTAGCGGAAGAATGAGAAACTGTGCATCGGTAATTTTCCCCGCTCGAGCGCCGTAACAGCGAACCGCCAGTATCAACCATGTCACTCTTATGAATCTACGTGGCACGTTGACAATCATGGCTGTTGCACTTTCGCTGTTGTTCAACTTCCGGATCTTTCGGCTTTCACAGACCCCGACTGCGCAAAACAAAAAAGCTCAAGCCGCCGTTAGCGATGTATGCGAACTATTTTTCTCATAACGTGGGGGAATCTAGTTGCACAAGCGAAAGAATTCGGTCCAAGTCAATGCTCTCACTGGTTCTACAAAGTGCAATCGGCTCAGTAACCATCCGTCGCTGATACCCTCCTTTTCAGAACAAGGCTGTAGTGTTCGCCTCGACTTTAACAAATAACGCGAGGCGAGTAGTCCTACATATTGAGTTGGTTTATTAATGTATTGCTATTGGCCTAGACAAGTCTGCTGATGAACGCCTTAAATTCTGAGGCCCACCAAAATGCAAGTCATTGATATTGGGGGTAAAATCGGGCTCTGCGTACACAGTCGTGGAGCCAATTAAGTCAATTTAGTAAAGCTATACCGAAAACGTTCAATGGTTACTTGGAGTATCTTCAGTATTTATAATTGACCTTCTTGTTCCGTATCATGATGGTCTATCCCCTCAAGCCCAAATATCATACGCCATGGCTACTGCTGGCCCATCACAATTGCGCGCGCCTCGTTACCATCCATTACCGGCGCAAAGCTATCGCTCGCCAGACTCGCCAGATCCTTCTCGGCAGTCAAGTCCCCCTCCAACATCATCTCACACCCCACCAAGCAGTCCCTCATCATGCAAATCTTGTGGGACCCCAAGAAGCAATCGTCGCTCCTCCAACTCATCACGGGCGTTTTCACCAAAGCCTTCGCCTCAATCATCCTCACCCAACAGTAGCGTAGCTAGCCCTGCCAAGGAAGTCAATGCCACTGATGAGGAGTACAAAGAACCAGAACCGGATCTCCTAAAAGCCCCAGAACGTTCCTCAAGAGTCTTTAGCTTCCCCAAAGCTTTGTTTGAGATACATGGGATCCCCACAGAATGGCACTTCAGCTTCGCGCCCAAGCAGAATGTGGAAGCGCTGGTGATGCTTCTGGCTGAAGAGACCAATCGACGAGGATTGGCCGAGCAACAGGTGAGAGAATTGAAAGAGCGTCCCAGTTCCGGTTTGCAACCAGAACTTAAGACTCGGCCCCCTGAAGCGGAACGAAACGTCTCAGAGCAAGGTGGACACCTTCCTCCGGACCTTGCGCTTGCCAAAGAAAAGAAGTCGCCAGAGGAGACGTATGAAGCCCTGAAGGCCCGAAGTGTCGAGCTGCAGGCGATTGAGATACTGCCAGAGGAAAACAAAATGGAATGTCTACCCCATGAAGCAGAGATCCAAAGTACGGATGTTGAAATGGGAGGCACCACAGCAGCACAAGATTCAACGACACCACGAGGAGATGCTACCACGGAAAACGAAGCCGTAACCATGCCTGAACCTATGGCAACATCAGAATCAACATATGTCATACGTATAAACCTTCAGCAAGTTTTGAACGATCTTGATCGAGGTCTAGCAACTCAGAGCGATGAGGAAAGAGAGAAGAGAAATGAACGACGGCGTGAGCGACGACGTCAGAGAAGGAATGAAAGGGAGAGAGAAGGCCATCAACCTCGCAAGAACCGCCATAATTCCAGCCCTGAGCATCAGAAGATAAGGCCAAACGTATCACGAGGCGCATGGATTAAGAATTCTCGTGACCATCGACATCGAAGCTTCCTTGATTTCTATCTTCCTTTCCTCGGGCACATGTTTCCTCACCGATTCAGCTATCACAGCAGATGAAAGTTAAGTTTGCCTTTTCCTTTTTATATGGTTTTATATTGGTAAGCTCTATAATCGTTATACGGGTCTTTTTCCTGGTCGTAGTCTGGACAGTCAAACTCAAAGTCAATCATTTTTGGTACGAGCTCGTCGGGTCGCAATTCCTGTCCCCGGTTGTAGATACTACTCAAACCTCTCATAGATTGATCAATAAGAGAGAATTTCCTGCTGTTAAAGGTCATTTCTAAAACTGATCGTATTGCGCGCCGTACTTCCAGCCTGCTGGTCACGCAAACAAGATATTCCAGACCCGGCCTCCGCGGGAACGTACAAGCCTCAATCTGCGCTAGCATCCCCAACAGCAAAACTCAAAAATGTGACGTTTGACACAAAGTAAGTTAGATAAGCGGTAACCCCCAATCTGATGTGAGTGGGTGGTTAGCTCAGCTTACCTCAGACGGTGACAACCCACTCGATGGAATTTCCCGCTGGAGTCATTGTTCCTTGTGCTTCTCGCTTTCGTATTGGCGATGTCCGTCCGACCCCAGCCGGCAGTTGGAATCCTTCTCGTGTAACATGGCTGAACACTTGATAGCACAAAATTGGTTTTGCTAGTGATGCACGGCTGAATTCTGCCATTATCTGGTTATCCAGTCCGTTAAAACTTTCGCGATCTGTTCCGTTTGACGTTGCACGCCGCTAAAAGCTGACATCTCCCAACCCCGCAAGCCCTACAGGCGCCATGCTGCCACTAACGAAAATACGGAACTATATAAGGAGGCATTTAATGCGCAAGCAAAATCCCAACAGGGTCGGCAACTCTCTCATTAATGCTTATCTTCTTACCGACTGTGCCGTTTGACAGTTTATAAAGAGCAACGGTGCCCTGACAGTCTCGTCAGCAAGCATTACGCCTCATTTTACAGACAATGACCATGTTGTCCCGTCTTATCGAGCTATCGGAGCGCGCTCCAAAAGACTTCGCCTTAGCTCTAGCCTTCTCAATTTTGAGCGTGCTTTACCTCCTCCGACGCATACTCCTCCCCAAACCAATTCCAGGAATCCCATACAACGAAAATGCAGTCAAATCCTTCATGGGCGACATCCCCGAGTTCAGAGAAGCTCCCAATCGTCGAGAATGGTGGGCTCAGCAACCTGTTAGGCATCAGTCACCGATCGTTCAGGTCTTTATGAGACCATTCGGAGCACCGTGGGTTTTCGTGGCGGATTACTTTGAGGCATCGGATATTTGCATGCGACGACTGAAGGAATTTGATCGGAGTAACGTGACGTGGGAGCAGTTTCATGGTGTCGTTCCGGATCATCATATTACGTTGAAATCGTCAGATCCGAAATTCAAGAAGAACAAGGAGTTGATCCGAGACTTGATGGCCCCAAGCTTTCTTCAACAGGTAAAAGACATAAATTATACGTTAGAATGTTCGCTGATCAAAATAGGCCTCGGCTCCAGAGATACACGACAAGTTTATGACTCTTCTCAAGCTTTGGGATCGCAAGCTAGAGTTGTCTGGTGGAAGACCGTTCGATATAGCACAGGACATCCACAACTCAGCACTTGACATCATCTTGGATGCGTCTTTCGGTATTGAATCTGGAGGAGGACAGACCGGGAGGCAGCTTGAAGAACTCAAGGCCAAAACTGGCTCTGGTGAGAAGGACGACTTATTCGAGTTCGAAGACGTGCCACTAGATGATGAACAGAGCTGCTTCACTACTCTTGCAGACAGTGTTGGTCTTTCCATGAGGTCACCCCTTCCAACAATTCATCACTTTCTCTACCGAAATCTCTCCTCCAAGATGAGGAGAGCGAGGGCAGGTCGTGATCGATTGAGGGATCGCGAAATTGCTAAAAGTATCGAACGAAGGGAATCGGGTCAGCCTCAACGATGTGCTTTGGACAACATGCTTGCTCGAGAGGATGTTGTTGCTGAAAAAGAAGGCCGTAAGCCGAATTATCGCAGTCAAACGATCATGAGCGAGGTACGCTGCTTTCAAACGTGATGATAAGTAACTAACCGTTTGAAGCTCATAGGCTACTTGGTTGCTGGACACGAGACAACCTCAGCTGTTCTCCGATGGGGAATGAAATACTTGACGGCCGAACAGCGCATACAAACACTTCTTCGAGAAGCATTTCAGAATGCACACCCCGAAGCCATGAAGGAAGGTCGGGTACCAACCACCGAAGAGATCCTCAAAGCTCACATTCCATACCTCGACGCCGTCATCGAAGAAATGCTTCGGCATTCACGCGTTGCACCCGTTACCCTTCGACAAGCTACAACCGATACAGAAATTCTCGGACGATTCATCCCCAAAGGAACAACGGTTGGCTTCTTGGGAAACGGCCCTGGCTTGATGATGCCAAGTATTCCAGTTGACCCCAATAAGCGATCTGAAGCTGCTCTGGCACATATGGAAAGAACACAACTCTTTGATGAAGAAGATCTTTTGCGATTTGTTCCTGAGAGATGGCTGACGACACATGTTAACGACAAGGGAGAGAAAGAGACGGTGTTTGATCCGCAGAAGAGACCGGCTCAGGCATTTGGACTGGGACCTCGTGGCTGCTTTGGTAAGAAGCTTGCATACATAGAGATCAAGACATTTCTTACGCTGTTTCTTTGGAATTTCAAGTTGGAGCCGATCAAGCCTGAGTTGGCGACGGAGGATGAAATGCTTGCGATGACGCGGTCACCAAAGAACGTCTATGTCAAATTAGCTAGGGTTTAATGCTTCGTTATATAGAGTTACATCTTTTCAAGACACAATTGAGTGTGCTATCAGGCAAAAAGTTGTAGTATGACAGCCAAAAACATACAATAGCGGGTATTCGCTAGTCGTCACCGTCCTAACTACTAATCCGCCCCTTATCAGCTTGTCTATGGGAGAGCAGACGGGATCCCGAATTTTCTGATAGGTGTGATCGTATGTGATTGCTATATTTTGTACAAAATGACTATATTCTGTTGTTATGGGCGGAAACCCAGCTCACCGCGCAAGCACAGTCTAGATAGCCCCAGGATTCTGGTACATGTACTCCGGAGCTCCACTCCACTGGAGATACCCATTGTTTCCAAGGAAATGCTTGTCACCAAGCCACCCTCTCACATACGTTGTCTCAAGCCCTTTGTGTAGCACTTTGCCACGGAACCTTTCCTCCAACCAAGCCATCCACAGACTTCGCACCCCTGAGATAATAGGTGTATGGCCAAATTTATCGACGTACATGTAGCTCAGGGAGTTATGGGGATACAATTCTGCAGTATCCTTGACAGTTTCGTTTGTAGTTGAAGCAGCGATGAAGGAATCCTCGGAACCCTGAATTACCAGAAGAGGACCCGCAAACTCTTTTCTTCCGACACTTCCGAGCTTATCAAACGCAGCGGCATGATACGAAGAGTTATACCATTCTGGCTTCTCAAATGTACTTTGAGATTCCGTGAAAAATAGTTGCTGTCCAGGAGCAACGTTTCCACCAAGCTGCTTCATCAAATTCTGTCTGGTAACACCGAGTGGAGTTAGCCATTGACTAGGTTTGAAGTCTGAAAAGATACTAGACAAGGACAATGACACGCTGTAACTACTGAAGAGTCGAGGGGTTGATAAAGGCTTTGTAACAGGTGCAATCGCAATGGTACCAACATAACCCTTCAAAAGGTCCGTGAAAGCCTTCTTTCCGCTCGTGTCCTTTTCTCTGGCGAGGGCCTCCGCTGCACCCCAGGCTATGCCGCCACCTTGACTGTGGCCGATAATCGCAAACTTGCCGCTTAGACGGCCGCTGAATGCTCCAAGGGCGGCTTCCATTGCAAAGAGAGTGTCTTGTGCACCAACTGACGCAGCAAGGTACTGATGAGGAATCTCACTTCCATCCCACGACTCGTCTATACCAAGGCCGGCATAATCTGGCGCAACAACAGCATAGCCTTCTTGTACGAGTGACAAGGGCATCATGTTCTCGTAGTAGAGGCCACGATGGGCGGAAGGTGCGGCGTCAATGGAGTAACCAGACGTTCCATGGGCCCAAAGAACAGCAGGGGCCTTATCATTCGATTTGCCATTAAGTTGACGAGACAGAAACGGCCAGAGTATAAATGTACTCGCAGGAATGATAGTCCCGTTGAAGTCGCGAGTCGTGTATAAGATACGGCTGAGAGACGATCCAGGCGCAATAGCAAATGGAGCCGGATCAGTTACTTCCTGTACCTTGATAACCTGGCCAGGTCTCAGATCATTTGGTTTAGCAGCGAGACGGTAGAAGTCGTCTTGTTTTGGGCCGCCATTTGCAAGGCTGGATTGATAAAAGTTGACGACAGTGTTGATACTGCTGGCTACAGTTTCTGAAAGATTGGCTCCCTTTATTTGAGCTGGGGAGAGCGAGAATGACGAGTTGAAGCCGGTCGAGAATGGCACTGCTGGAGGAAGGTTCTGAGCATGACTGGCTCTAAAGGATAAGGCTGACAGGAATACTGAGAGCGCCAAAGACTTCATTTTGATATGTTTCCTGGTATCACAAATAGGACATGAATCACAGCAGAAACGTCGAAATTAATGGGCAGAGAAACGCCCTTTATTATGTTATTGTCAGCTTACTTCGAGTAAGCTTACCCACGTTATGTTATTTTCCCATGATTTGTCTGAAGTAAACATATTCTCTTGGCGAGATACTTTCGCTGACAAACTCTCATCATGTCTGTAATGCAGCCTTAAAACCCGCACAAATCCGCAAATTATCCGCTGGAACGCCGCTCGCTTCACTACCAAGAGTAAGCGCGCTATCTACTGGGATTCATTACACACTAACTGCTCATGGCGATCATGTCAGCGGAGGAATGTAGACTCCAAGGATTATAAAAACAGCAATCTGTCCCTGAATGGAATGCTTGGTGTATTCCATTCACCGCTGGACTGGAAGAATGGACCTTGTGATCTTGTAGACGGAAAGGCTGTTTGTTCTCAATAGAAACTATTTCCAGGTCGGCAGCTCGTTAGTCTTCCAACCCCGAACGCCGGAGCTAGGGCAGTTTCTTCCGCATAAGGATAGGTCTAACTAGCGGGTATTCGATTCACAAGTGCTCCAAAATTATATCCCGAACCGAACCGTGATGAGATACGCGATTTGTACTAGCAATTAATATTGAACAGGTGACCATCAGATGCTTACCCTCATGACAATGTATATATAAACCTCGCTACTCGTTCTCGATTCCCTTCAAATTGTCATTCTCTATTGCAAACTTACAAAGATGACCGGCCTCAGATATGATCCCGAATATTTCGAGGCCATAGAGCCTTTCTTAACCAGTCCCAAACCCCCACCAGAAAAGACTGCCCTTGAAATTCGCACCAACGTGGACAACATCATAAGCAAAGTCGTGGGCAACTCTCCCTACCCAGCAAGCGTTACCGAAACCACATACAAGATCAAAAGTTACGACGGCGTTGAGATTGAATACACACGCTTTGCTTCCGAAGAATGCTTGGCCTCAAAGGATTCTACACCAGCTGTAGTCTATCTTCACGGAGGGGCTTTTGTAGCCAATAGCGTTAAGCTTTGGGCACCGATGATTGCTCGCTTGGCTGACAGTGCGAATCTCCCGTATTTCGCTGTTGAGTAACGACTAGCGCCAGAGCATCCAGCTCCAGCTGCATTGGAAGATGCTTATGCGGTTATCCAGCACCTTTCAGAACCTGGCTCTGCGAGCAAGTATAACATTGATCCTACTAGGATTGCTGTCAATGGTGATAGTGCAGACGGTGGCATCGCTGCAGGCGTTTGTCTACTCGCAAGGGATCGCAAACTAAACCCCCCAATCGCCAAGCAAATCCTTATTTACCCCATGCTAGATGACCGATTGAGAATCAAGGAAGACGACCCTAGCATCAAGTTCATGTTATGGAAACCAGCTGCGACCACTATCGCCTGGGACGCTTACCTCGGAAAAGGCCATAATGCAGAAACTCTGTCTTATGCTGTGCCGGCTCGGGCCACGAGCTTAAGGGGTCTGCCGTCTACCTACATCGAGGTCGGCTCGTTGGACCTTTTTAGAGATGAAGATATGGAATATGCTAGACGGTTGGCGAATGATCATGTCGAGGTTGAGCTTCATGTTTGGCCGGGACTTCCACATGGATTTGAAGGGGCTACGGAAATGAGCTGGTATAAACACTCACAGGCAAGTCGCTTAAATGCGACAAAGAGAATCGGAGTTTAGAGCGATAACTCGATTGCTTTTTATTGTACTTGCTAACTATTGATGATATTATATTACTACCAGAATACAGGAGCAAGAGAAACCGGCGAAACTGTATCTGACTTTAATATTTACATCCTGGGTACGCTCCAGGGTCACAAAGTGGTCCTTGTGTGACTCCCTGACACCAAAGAAAAGGATTTGCCGCAAGGCTTTCCGTGATTAAGATGCGGTCTGACCACTGTGCCAGCAAATTCAGAGCCATGTTGCAGAGGGGAAGATGCCTTTCCACCCATGAGCATCCTTCGCCGATCTTGACGCCGCGTTTGGAGGGAATTATCCTTATGATCTTGAGGATTCTATATGTGAGAAATCAGGCCATCTGTAATATCGGCAACATCCTCTGCTTTAAGAAAGAAGCAATTGGGCCAATGATTGAGATCTCATGCATTGTCATCTATACTACCTCTAACTATGCTGACTCTTGCAGGAGTGAGAACTAGCAGCTTTGCGCGGCTGCAGCTGCGGTTGCATGCACCAAAAAACTACTTGCTCACGTAGATTGTGAGGTGACCTCTGCCATACATGTGCCTCCTAGAGATAAAACCTATGTTTAGACAACAGAATAGCGGCTTGACAGATCCTGTGTGACTCCTAACATTACAAAGATTCCCTCCTTTTATAGTAGGGAATGTATAAGGGAATAGACGACGAGTCGATACAGAGTCAGGGAACGAACCGATATTTTCCATATTGGAATTAGATACGGCATATCCACGCGAGGATAAGTATCTGACATTAAAATCTGACACTGACAACCTATGAGAGATCGCGGAGCAATTGTTGTCAGCGTGCTCGTTTACACCGACCGATACGGTAAGGCCAACTCCGCAAAGATTATGCAGACCGACCCTGATTTCGCTAAAGGTACATGCGTAAGCTGCCTAGCAGTTAATTTAGTGCCCAAATGCTTGTCCGGTATTTCATCCTTAATCACCTCATGGAACGGAATGAGCCTTGATATCTGATGGGCAATAATTAAAGAGTATAATGCAATATACAAGCAGACCGATTTTTTATATAGTGCTATGCCTGATTTGAATCAACTCTATGCTTGGTGCGCAGCAGTATATTGATGGCATGGGGGTTTGTTTCACTGAATGTATCATGAGGTTAACAACATGGTGTTAATTAACGTATCATCTATTAACTGGTGCACAAATTCGCTCAAGTGCTGACCTGAGTCAGACCTAATCTTCAGGAGCTCCGTTTCGTTGGTTCTAGCATGAAGTGGCTCAGCATATCATTCTCCATGTATAGTATTACTGGTTGCGGGCTGAGATCAATGATTATGCTGAGAGGGATGTGTGCATATTGACCTTGACTACTCAGGACCTCGAGCCGAGGGGTCCGGCTGATATGAGGTCTGTGCCTCATGCGTCTTGATCAGGCAATGAGGGGTACGCCAGGGATATAAATAATACCGAGGCCCTCATCTAGCTGCACTTGCTTTTGTGATCAGTTCAATCTCTGACAAGTACCTGGCCCATTTATCTTCACCCTCTCAACGAACATGTCTACTTACGATGTCAAGGGTAAGAATGCCATTGTGACTGGCGCAGGATCTGGTATGACAACTTTGTGTTGATATAGTGCAGCAGCTAACTCTGAGGAATAGGAATCTGCCTGGTCTTTACCAAACAACTTCTTGAACGCGGATGCTCCGTTATGATAGCCGATCTAAAGCTACGGCCCGAAGCTGAAGAAGCCATGGAAGCATGGACTGCCAGTCACGAAGGCAAACCCTCAGTTCACTTTCACACGACAGATCTTAGTGACTGGGCTCAGATAACATCTCTTTGGGAAGCAGCGCTTGAAAAACTAGGTCAGATCGACATTATCTGCAACGGCGCTGGAATCTACGAACCACCATCAAGCGCTTTCTGGAATGCACCAGGTATATCACCTCACGCTGAAGACAAGGCGGATGGTAATCCAGGAGTATACAAGACGTTCTCGGTAAACGCATTGGGCCCCATCAGATTGTCACAGATCGCTATGGACTATTGGCTTCAGAACCGCCATGTCCAGGGCAACATGCTCTGGGTTGCAAGCTGCGCGGGCTACCTCCACTCTTTGCACACGCCTCTTTACTTCGCTAGCAAAGCAGCTGTTGTTAGCTTTGTCAAGTCGTTGTCGACAGTGCGAAAGAGGTTTGGCATTAGGAATGCCGCTGTTTGTCCCGGTCTTGTAGACGTGAGTGATTTAAAACTTGGGCTCAAGAACAAGATGATATTTGAGACACTGACTATAATTAGACTCCTATCTTTCACCCGGAATACTGCCGTGACATAGTTCGACCCGATACCCTCACCCTGACTGCCGAGCAGTGCGCCACTGCCATGTTTCGTGTTCTTACTGAAGAGCAGTACGGCGATGGAAACATTGTTGAGACCATGCTTATTGGCAACAGAGAAAGTAACTCTGTCAGTATGCGTGAAGTGCCTATGGAAGCGTTGTATCCCACTGCCGTCGCTGAAGGATCGCATGATGGTCTCTACGAGGGGGAGGAGAAATTGGCGAAGCAGTTGGGGGCTAAGGGAATGCGAGAGTAAGTACAAATTACTGAACTAACAAGGAAATCGGAACGGAAAAGAATAGTTCTGGGTCATCAGATTCACAAAGTAGTGCTATGCTTGTATTTAGTTGATATTCAAAGCTTGGAAGTTCTAATGGATTATGCTGCCAAGAATAGCCAGTGTACAACCCAACGCTCCATCTAAGATAGTTCCCCGGCTCTACTAGAACTGCAAATTATCAGCAGAATCTCGCCAAAGATCATATTATCAGCCCACCCGCATGTTGCTCACCAAGATCGAAAGTCCCTCATGCAATTCCTTGTGCTGACATATATACCCTGCTTGAGATTGAATTGCTATTGGGGCACGAACCTGCTTGAACAGCCATCGGGCTACGCTTTATCCAATTCGGATACTACCTTCTCTTGGTTATCTAACCGTCCCAATAGAGAACCCAATGAATTCGTAGGCTGCTAAGATACCAAATTGTCTGGATTTGTCCGGTGTTGATATCGACAGCTTTTAATATCAATGGAATCATAAAACAGGCTTAGTGTTGATTCGCATGAGAAGCATCAGGCTAACATTTAGGTGATGGCGATACACTGTTGTATGTATGCTCTCTGATCATGTGGGGCAGAACTACCTTAATTACCATCACCGGGAATCATGAGCCATATTGCCAAGTCTTGCTTTTTGCCAAATATTCGGCATCCAGAGACTCTCTTTTTGACTTTCGCTCTATAATGCCCACTATTTCGAATCTTAAAGGGTCATGCTCTTAACACACATTTGTATAGTACCAAGGATTCAAGGGCCATAGTGTACATACGGAACCCAGTCTGCCTTGACGAGGTGCACGCCCGCAGACATCTTCTTTGCGAGACGGGCCTCACGGGGGTTCTTTTCAACGTCTCCTTTGCTTGACACCACGCTGCCATCTGTTTCATCGGAACCAGAGGAGATGGAGTTGTTGGCCAGGGCAGCTGTAGCCATAGAGTTGGTAGCAACCCAGACATCTCGGAACTGAACACAGGTAAAATGCAGCGCTTCACAAACGGATCGATCTGACATTCCCATACTTGCAAGATTCTTATAAAAAGCCTCAGCAATCTCAACACACGCCTCATCGTAAAGCTGCCAGAGAGATCCTATCAGATGACGGAAGCTAGCTACCTGACACGCGGTCAGGAGATGAATTGATTCGTCAGCTAATAGCGGCGCATCGTTTGCAGCCGTCAGACAGGCTGAGAGAAACGCAAGAAACGGTAGCTTGCCGTTTGCTTTGTGTTCTCGTATCTCAGCCACGGTGAGAGCCCCGTTTTCAAGAAGAAGTCCGCTCTGCGAGGGGTCGCCAGCGTCTGAGCGGCCATGGCCGGCGAAATGAAAGATTTGAGCATCTAGCTCTTTGAGCACAGCAGCACGTGTCTGAGCTGGCAGTCTAAGTGCCTTTAGATGGAGAAGTGTACACACATTTTCGACCGCATTAATCTCTTTCGTTGCGTTAAACAGATGGCTATGCTTTGGCGTGTGTTCCATGGCTACTAGGAGAGCCTTTCCCAGTGTCCCCTCTTGAGGAGAGCTAGGGATTTTGGCTGTTCGGCTGTTGATGAAGCTCTTTAATGACGAACAATAGGAAGACATGGCTCTGTCTAGCACGGTTTTCTTGCCCACTTCATGGTGTCGGCCTGCCGCATGAACGGGCAGTTGAGCTAAAGGGCCTGTGAGAACCCAGAAGAGCCGTGGAAGTGGTTGGTCTTTAGCAGGCACATCGAGCTCAAGACCTCTGGTCACAGGCTCGCCAATCATGTACCAGAGCCACTCAAGAAGAGACGGATCAATCCTTGGTCGAGATGCTCTCAACTTCCGCGCATGGGTATCAATGTCGTTCAGAGTAAGATGTGGTAACTGCGCTTGTCTTATACCTGTTCGTCTGCTCATCACAACCGCGTCGCATCGAATTTCAGATACGTTGATGACAGCAATATTATCATCGCCCAGGACGTCAAAAACTTGTTTCATTGAGGGAGGCTCAAAGAAATGTTTAGTCTTTGGATCATCTTCAATTCTCCCGATGACCTCCAATAGACGATTTTCTGCCGCATGACGAGCTCCGATGTCAAGCTGAGGCGCTGGAGCCCCATGATCTGGATCTCGATGGCGCCCAGAAGTTGTCGACTGCAGTTCAGATACAGCTCTCTTGGCATCCATGAACTCTGAAGCCAACTGCTCATCGAGCATCGACAACATCATCCGCTCCTCACTTAAAAGACTAGAAATAATCCCCCGTCCGCGCTCCAAGATTCTCAACGCCTCGTCAGATTGCGGGTCGCATTTAAACTCCATAGCAGTCGCCATAGAAGCAAGGCCAGCCGCCGTCTTGAGCATCTCCTGTTGATCCTGTATGGAAAGTGACCTTAGGTTGAGTGCTGGAAGAAGATTGATGGCCTGTTTGAGTATCGTCAATGCTTCGTCTGAACGAGACAGACAATCTGCAGTCCTTGCTGCTTGGATCGCTGCTCGGATTCGGATAATTAACGAGGCGGTTGCTTGATGAAAACATTGTAGGAAGCAATCGAGAGCTCGTTGCGCATCGAGAGGGTCTTGTGTTTCAGCACATATCAAGCGGATTTGGTAGCCTTTTCCTAGTTCGTAGAGGATCATACCTCTCAGGTCCATCGTGAGAGACTGCCCCTTTACTTTCTCGAAGATCCGGATTGAGTAGTCTATATCATCGAGTGAACTTGGGTCTGTATGTCGGTTGAAATCAACATAGCGACTCTTTAGAGCCATTCCAAGGCCGTAATGACAGTCCACCCAATACTCGCCCCCTTCTTGTGATGCTCCCAAGATTCTTTCGTGGAGCCTTATCGAGCCATTCACGTCCTCGATCCTATTCCTGATCTTGCCTCGTTGATACAACAAGTTGGCAAGTTGTATTCGTATGTCAATGGCACATGGGCCATTCTTCTCATCTGGCCAACCCATCAGGATATCAATAGACTTATCGAGATCTTCAAGTTCGCGACCTCTCATATATCTACATTCGTAGCAATAGGAAAGAGTTGATAAACTCCGGGCATCGTTGCAGATAGCAACAGCCTTTTCGCTGAGTTCAATGGCTTGTTTCAAATCTCGCCCGTCCATTGTACGATCAGAACGTACCATATGCCACCATCCGAGGTGAGACATGCGGTTACCTGCTTCTGTAGAGGTACTGTGAATGTAATTGAGAGACTCGTTCATTGCTTCAATGCCCTTATCAAGATCGCGGATATTTCCACTTTGTCGACACAATCTTGCAAGAAGAATTCCAGCTCTGAACAAAACCTCATGATTCGGGTTTGCTTCGCTCCTCGCTTCCTCGATGGCGTTGTAAGCCGACTTTACCGCGTCTTGCATAGGCTCAAGGTCCCCAGACACGGACGACCTCGCATCTTGGATGTAGCCACATAATTCGAGCCACCGTAATCGCTCGAAACCAGGTGTAGCAGCTTCCAGCCCACGTTGGGCGATCATGTGTGATTCTTCGAGGTTACCTGGGTTGCCAGAGGCGATATAGTGATTCATTTGATGTCTGCCGAGTGCCATAATGTATTCAGATCGTTTTTGGTGGCTCTGTGGCAAGGAGTCTATCAGAAAACGAAGAACATCAATAGTTTGGTCAAGGTCTTCGATCTTCTGGAGATACTCCCATCGATTTGTCAGGGAATCTAAGAGCTTCAACGAGATACTTTGGTACGACTTTGTATGTTTCTCAAAGAACCCCTTGGCGTTTGTGAGTAGTTTGATCCCGCAGTTTAAGTCGTCCTCGGCCCTGCCGCAGTCCCATCTTTTCAATAAAAGATCAGCCAACCGGACTGCTAACATAGGGCCCTCTTGTACGTCTTCGAATATGGATTTATCGGCTCCAAATCCTTGGTTTTGATCCTGGACTATTTCCGAATTTTCAGTGAGCTGGTCTAACCGTTCCAAAGGGCAGGTTCGTTCATCACCTCTGTCATGGACTAGTTTTCGTGCTGCTTTCAAAGCTTCGATCGCTTTATCCAAGTCAGAGTCTTGACGTGAATATTCGAAAAGTTTTTCAAAGCAGTATGAAAGATTTGCAAGTAATTGTGGCTGATCAGGGTGCTCGGGTGGCGTAACGCGAAGGGCTTCCTGCATGACTTGGATGGACTGCTTGAGGCTAGTTACGTCCGAGGTCACCTCGAATCTCATCTGGAGAGCTTTTGCAAGCGCCAGATACCCCTTAACGCGGTCAGGATACGTAGAGCACAGTGCTTGCTCATAGTTCTTGATAGACATATTCAAATCCGATAACTCGCGAGTCTTTGCAAACACCTGAAGATTCCACTCGCCAAGCTCGAACATAATTTCTGCATCTGGAGACTGTTCTTCCCAGCTTGGCATAGCAAGAGCTTTGGAGACGTGAGATATAGCAAGCTTCAGATCTTCTGTCTCACCTCGTTGCCCGAACCGAAATCGGTAAGCGAGACCAAGGGACATAATACCAGCTTGCAGACTGATCTCAGATAGGTGCTTTGGGTCCATCTCTGACGTTCTGATTGGGTTCAACATGTTGTTGCCGATCTTAATGCTGAGTTCCAAGTCTGCGTTGTTGCCGGTCCATTTGTATCTTTGCAAACGATAATGAATCATGTTATTGGATAGACTGGTAGAATGAAGTGAGTGGTTGCAAATTTCATCCATGGCTTGTTGTGCAATTTCGATAGCGGCATTTAGAGAAGCCAAGTCTGCTTTTTGTGCTAATTCGCATGCTTCGTTGTTTTTCTGCTTAGCAGAGTCAATCGCCTTTGAGGCAGCTTCAGTAAAGTGACTATGATAATGGTCAGCCAAACATCACATAAAAATGTGTACTTCACAGAGCATAACGTACTCGCATTTGCTATCGTTCCCAGGTCTGCTATCCTCCTCAGGTGTGATGTCTACGAAGCGAGCTTCAAGGCTCATTGTGTATGAGGCAGTTTGGGGTTTGAATCTCGTGTGTGGCCGCAATTTAGATTTCGAAGTCAGACTGATTCTCATATGCTGAATATGCTCCAGAATCTTATGCCACGTATGCCTATCAAGACAGCTTTTATCTGCCCCAGTTCCCTCTTAGGCACCAGTCTCACCTGCACTGCTAATTGGATGGATTGAGCTATGCTAATTGAGAGAAGAGAGAAGCTGGCCGGCTTGGCAGTATAAGATCATCGCTGAGAGCCAATCGAACATCTGCACCATACACCCTTTCAGAAACTAGGTGACATGCTTGCAGGGCAATCCCTAATTTGAGCCTCATATTCAGATTCTTCTCGGTTGAGAGACTCACAGCCTGATAAGGCTCCCTATAAAGAAAGCGTCATACCGCAACCCTATGGCCAGTGCAACATTGACGTTAACGCCTAATCGCACAAAATCAGGCTGCACAACCAACCGTGTTGTTGCATTAAAGCCACTATGGATACCTTGACACGTCACGTAACCCTCCTGCAGAATAAGACAAACAAAAACTAACTACTACATCATTTCTTGGAGTCGCCGCGTCAGCACCAGAGCCTAGTCGTGGGGCTGAGTCTACAAACAGAGGGTAGTTTGAGTGTTGGTCAGTGATTCATTGCAAGCAGTACCATGATAGATTCTCAGATTCTCTCGCATCCTAAAGTGTAGAAATGACTTCTTGAACCTCTTTCTCCTCTCGGTAAATATCCTTCGCCCTCCCGACTAGGCCTGCACTAAAGAATGCATGCAAAAAAGGTAAAAAGGTAAAACATGAAATGAATTGCATTACAAGTGAAAACAGCAAAAAATGAAACCCTGTGTTGTACAGGTGGCGACTCTCCCGCCGGGAATTGAACCCGGGTCTCAAGCGTGACAAGCTTGCATACTGACCACTATACTACGGAAGACGAAACAGGCTTAACCTGCTGTAGTGAGAGGATTCGATGGAAGATTGACTGCCAATTGTGTATATATAAGTATTGTGAAATGACACATAAGGTATTGCATTGTTGCACGCAGTGAGATACACAGAAACCCTTCGTCACATTTACCACTGCTTATTCTTACAATTGATGATCTGTTATTCCCCATTTCTAATCTGGAGATATGCATCTGCATTCATCACGAATTTCCGGAACGACGGCCCAACTGACCAGCATCCCAGGTTCCAAATATGCTCCTTTCAGCGAATTAGCATTGCTCATCGCATAGAGAACAAGGACATACCTTTGCCAGATCCACGAGATCCACAGTCCCAGAGATAGGATTTGGTTTTAATGCATCTTCGAGCGGATAAGGCCACTCGCATCTGATATACAGGGACATATCGGCCAGCCAAGCCATGCGCTCTTGAAGTTGCGGGAACTGTACTACAAGCTCACGAAATGCAGGCCAGAGCACAAAGTCAGCCATGCTAATGTGAGGTGTGAAGAGCTGATTGGTTCTGCAATACATCAGTAGACGAAGTGTCAGAAGAGGAAGGCTGGCTTACGTTGGTCTGATCCATTCTGGCATCGCGGCGTATGTCTCTGGAGAAGGATTAATCATCCATCGCATCATGTACCAGAAGACATTCATAGAGGCAAAGCATGTAAAGTCATATCCTGGTGCGCAGGTCAGCTATAGTCGACGCTACGCGTTTAAAGGGCGTGATAATTACCCTGACATTTAACGCTATGCACCATCCGTGCCGCCCACTGAGATAACAAACACGATCTGTCGAATTGCTCTTGATCGTAAAGTGCCGCGATATTCGGATGATCACCAATAATATGGTGAGAGGGCTCGCCTTTCTTGAGTAGATTCGTGGCTTCTTCGTAGATGTCGCCGAATGCATTGCTCATATCACCAGGATCCGGTTCAGTGTTTAGTGTTGTTACAGCCCAGTTCGGCACGAATATGTTGCGTATTTGTTTATCCTGTATATGTCGGGGATATCCATTGGCTCGAATACTATTCGAAAGTGCAAGGTTGCCAAAGTGATTCTTGTAGTTCGGGTGCATTTTGAGCGCTGCGGCCTGAAGCTCTTCCTCTGTTGCATGGATAGGATTACTCGGCTCAGTCGGGAGATATCCTGTCAAGCCAGCACTCTGCATATCCTTCGAGGCGCTCTCGGGTATTACAAGATGATCATTGCTGAAATTCAGGTTCGTGGGGTTTATCTCGTGTATATCTTGCGGTATGGGTGTAGTAATGGATGTCTCAAGATAATAATCGTTATGGTTGAAGAGTGGTTGGAAGAACAAACTTCTGCTTTTCGTCCGACCACCAATCGGTTCTTCGCGATCACGAGGTTGGTTTAAGCATGGCAACTCATTGACAAGATCTCCAGATGTTGGCGGGATTGAAGACTCGGAGTATGAGAGTTGTGACAGTTGAAAAGAAGAGTTCTCGTCGCTGTTCACAAATGACTGGGTAAACAATTAGTATCCAATCGTGACTGAATGACTTCGAGAACGCATCATACTGGAGAATTGAGTTGTATGTGCTCAGCAGACACGTAATTAGACGCTGGGAATATGAAGGGATCGTTCGTGCCTGTACCCAATGTTGTTGATTCCATTACAACACAAGAGTCACTATTTGATGACGCCTCTACATGCTTTACGAGCGAGCAGTCTGTGTTGAAGGACTCGAACTTATTCACCGGACCAGGCGTGTTGATGGTATGTGTCTGAGTTACTGGGTCGGTCAGCGGGCTTGGAACGTGGCTTTCTTGAGCGGCATCCATCTTTTGATTGGTGCTTTCACCATTTTGCAGCAACTGAGTTATTTCGGAAGGTTGTTTGTCGTCGTCCAGTAATTTTGATACGGCATCTCGCAATTGAGCAGAGCCATTGGCAAGCTGTTTCAGCAATAACTTAGCAGCATCCAGCTCCTCTTGCAATTTCTCGTTGGTCTTTTGCAAGTCCTTGACCCGCGATTCGTCGTATACGCATTCTCGGTCGTACTTGGAGCAGTTGACGCAGACCGGTTTTTGTCCATTGCACTAGCAATTTAATTAGCTGCTTAACTCTTATCACCGCCGTCAGCCATCGCTACTTTTGCTTTTCGCTTCCTGCACTCCCAGCAGGCTGATTTTATAATTCCGGATCGTTTGGACACACCTCGTTCTATACGAGCTCTTGGAAGGATAGTGCCCTCCTTGAAGGGGGCGGGCTTGATAGGTCGGTATGGCAATGCCATGAACTACCTCGTTTTGACCGTCGATGGGTCATTCGCGGAGTGTTGAGAATGCTAAGTAGTTATTCAACAGTCGGCAGGAAAAACATGACAAGTGACCAAAATAAGGGGTCCAACAAATTATTCAACGGCTATGACATCATGAAATACTACCGGAACGGATAAGGGTTTCCGGAGCTTATTTCCATGTGATGCCAGCCTCTTCGGTCATTTTGGCAGCACCACGAGATTATGACGTGCTAACTAAGACAAAGCGACTAAAATATTCAAGAATTATGAATTGATGTCGAGATAAGGTCGGGTATAGCCTTTATTACAATATCCCTGAATGGCGGGCTCTCCTTATCATCCTTTGCCTAGGACCGCTTTTTCTTGATGGACTTTCGCTCCATGGCTACAGCCCCAATGATGCTCAACAGCGCCAATCCCAACGGGATATACAGCGTCTGCACAACCGCGTTCTCATAACCCGACAACACGCTCTTCAACCTATCGGATCCAATCGACTCTCTGAGTCTCGAAAGTCCTGCTTCTTGAAGCTTTGTGGTGTTTGTTCCTGGCGCAGCGTTTTGTATCTCTTTGGATAGGCGATCTTGGAATAGTGTCGCTGAGGCGCAGATCCACAAGGCAGAGCCCATTCCTGCACCAAATGTGATGACTGCACCGCCGACTGAGACGTCTTCAATTGGGAGGACTGCTTGGAGAGCTACTTGAGGACCTTGAAGACCTAGACCTACTGCTAGGCCGAGGAAAGTCAGGAGGCCGACGGCTTTGGTGATTTGTTCTTCGAGATCGAGAGTAGTGAGCAGTCCAGAAGCAATAGGTGTCAAGACGCTCGTTGCAAGCATGAATGCTATGTTGATGTCAGCTTTCGTTCAAAGTGTTCAGAAGGGCACTTGCGGTAATAGTATCCTATCCAGGTAGTTCCAAGGCCAGAGATGATGAACGCAATAGACAGACCGCCAACCATGGGGAGTGCCAGCAGACCTGCCTTTGTGGGTGTATACCCTCGAACACCCTGGAAGTAGATGGACATGTAATACTCAGTCACAGCCAAGACTCCTTCGCAGCATGCACCATACCACATCCCTGCGATGATACTCCTCTGCTTCAGGATCCTTGGCGGCAGGAGCGCGTTATCGCCTTGACGATACTGCAAGTATCCGAAAGCAACGAAAAGTAGGGCACAGAAGACGAGAGGAAGGATGATCTGCCAGCTTCCCCAGCCAAACTTTGTTCCTCCCCATTGTAGCGCCATGAGAAGACATGTAATAGCTGGTACAGCTAATAATGTTCCGAAGTAGTCAAGCTTCTTGGCTTTCTCCTTCATAGTTAGAACCGGTGCATCACTGCGCCTAGGCTGTTCGTGGACACCATAAGCCGTCAGGACAAGACACAAGACTCCAAGCGGCAAATTGACACCAAAACAAGCCCTCCACGAAAAGGCATCGATCAAAGCACCGCCAATAGTAGGCGCCGTGATAAGACCAATGCTCTGGATTGAACCAAAGAAACTATTGGTTATAGCCTGTTTTGAGAGAGGAAAGCATTGACGGAGGAGCTTGAAGAGGCCACCGTTGATGGCTCCTCGACCTAGACCGCTGATTGCGCGACCGAGGATGAAGATTGCAGAGGATGGTGCTAAAGTACAGATTAGAGAGCCGATCTCAAATGTTGCGATGCCAATTAGGAAGACGGCTTTGATAGAGAAGAGCGTGTAGATTTGGCCGAAGCTGTGAATGTCAGTAAGGTGTAAGGTTGAGGCACTAGAAACTTACAAGAAGACGAAGGCGCTAAGGGTCATGCCACTGGAGACAGATTAGATAGAGTTCAGGGTTCGTAGTGGGATGGATTGAAGCCTTACTATGCAGCTGAGTACCATCCGATATCTGCAATGGTTTGGAACTCGTCGGTTATGCTTGGTACAGCGACAGCGACAATGGTGAGGTCCTTTCAATTGCTTCCATGAGTAGCTTTCTTGCAGGGTATACGGGTATCTTACAAGTCCACTGAGAAAGCATGCAATTGCCATTGAAGCCATGGTCGACCATAGCTTTGGTCCAGTGGGATATACTATATTCTCCTCATCATCGCGAGGTTCTTCAACCTCTAGAATAGAAGCCGGTCTGGATTGCCGAATAGTGTCTACATTTTGTCCAATTGCTGGGTTATCGAGTGGCTGCGCAGTCAGTATCTCAGAAGCCATCTTGAGAATCCTTCAGATCGTAAAATGGATCAATGATCAGGGGTTGAGATAGCAATTTAAAGATGGGGCGACCAAGACTTTATATGCCATTGCCAATTGAGAAGGGATTTGCTGACAGACGCGTTTAGGCTTACACCGTTTGCATCGGCTAAAGAGCTTCATGACGTGGTTTGGGGTGAAGATGGAAGGGGTTTTGGGGGCAGTGATTGATGGAATCCCAAAGATTGCTTATTGTAGATCTATCTGCTCGCCAACTGTTTGAGATTCAACAGTCCAAATGCTTAGTCTGATACGTAAGAGGGACGCGTTCGATGAGGCGGCCACAGATGGACAACGCAAGCTTACAGCCATGGCATTATCGTAACAAGACTACCCTAGGTTCACTTCAGTGGTTCAGTGGTTGTCGCGGAGTCGTGGGTCCCTGTAAATTGAGACCGTCATCGGCAATCAGTGGGGTAATAAACCAGGGCGTTTCACTCAATCTAGGAGAAGAAAGAAAACTTAGGACCATAATCCTAAATGACAAAAAGACTTAGGTAAGCTTATGTTAATTTAGAAGGCTTTTAGGCTAGTTTATTTTTTTTTTTTCATCGTGGCTTAAGGCAATGACCTGCGACAGGCCATTCCAGAATCCCAAGACATCGAGAAACCGTTAAAGTCAAGATAACAATGGTGCTGCGATAAACTTGACTACTTATTAAGTTTAATTCAGCGCCCGTTATCTTTGCATCCTCGGTAATTGATGCTCAGACCCTGTACAATCAAACCAATGACGGTAATGCCGTGGCCGGAAATATACTGACCCGGCGGGAGGTTGGGCAGTCCGCTCGATCAGCCCAGATAAACTGTCTCTCAGCAACCACCAAACAGTTGATCAAGAGCGACATAACGTCGCTGGCGATTGTATCGAATCGCCAAAATGTCTCTCGCTCTCGATAAGAGAATCCACGTATGGCTGGGTAATATCCAAGAATCCACCGACGACCCTTCACCTATTCCCGACCCTCCGCCATACGACGATTTCCAATGCAATCCCAAGAAACGCCGTCGACCAGATTCACCACTACGCGACACAAGACAAACCCTCCAATTACGACCCGATGGTCCAGAACGCAGTAATAAGAATCTTTGCAGCTACGGTTCACCTCACCTCCACGCGATATTCGGTGCTGTCGAGACCACTTCATACCGTCAGCCAAAGAAACGAGCTACAACCAAGAACCATGTCTACTCAACGTCGCAAACCATCAACTATACGCCCGCCGTTATGCTACCAGAAATAAAAATCGAACCAATGTCCCAAGTATCTCTCCACACCCTCCTCAATCGAATCGAAGACATCTGCGCAGGATGCAACATCCTCCCAACCTCGGCGCGAAACCTGATGAATGCGACTTGTGCGATGCCCATGTATAAACAAGACTGGGGCTGGGCAGCTCATGGCCTTACTAGCGATATCCACTACTCTGACGAGCGTCGTGATTTCGGTACCGAACCGCGTCCTACGTGTGTGCAAAAGATTCTGCATCAGGCTGCCTTTTGTGCTGAGGCTTGTGCGCCAGTGTCTGATTGGAATATAGAAGTTGTTCAGAAGATTCTTGAGGTTTCTTTGAGGGAAGAAAATGGCTTTGGATCTCAGCTCGTCGACTTTAGATCTAGGTAAGCACAGCATTCTGACCGTCACTGGTTAACGATACTGACATGTTCTTTTAGCACAAATTCCACAGTCATGCTCGATTATTGCAAAGAACATGCAACGTCTCAACGACCCATCGACTTCAGCGTCTACATCGAACCGAAACACGACACCAACCCTCGTATCCCTCACATAATCGAAGCCCTACAAAAAAAGCTCCCCAAGGGCATGTTCAACCACATGAACCTCGCGACACTCGCTCAACGACCGGTCGCATTCCACATACGAACATTCGAACAGAGCAACTTGCCTGCGGTACAGGAAGATATATGGTTTCCCGCGCGCTGGGAATTTCTCCAATGCTTGTTACGAATGAGATATGACGCGATGCGTACGCTGGCAAAGTGGATACAGCAGATGCCGGACGAGCCGCTGTACAGTAACTTGTTGGCGGGCTCGCAACTCAGTCTGCCTGAGTACCTACCAGGTTTTGTCGTCAAGGGGCATGAGTGGTATCTCGTCATCTCGGAACCCAAGAGGCATAGGTTCAGTCGAGAGATCCTGATCGGGGAAACAACTTGTCCCATGGGTGTTTACAAGATTGTTAATGCGTTGCAGGTTCTGCAGCATTGGGCTGCGAATGAGTATTGGGAGTGGATGCGGAGATTGCTTTTGGATTGGCCTTGTCGGCCGAGTTTGAATAATGAATAATGACAGCGTGTTTTGGTTAATGGGATACCCTTGGGATTATTACGAGATTGACGGCATTTCTTTGGATATTGTTTAGAGTTGGTACTGCTACTACACGTTTTTCTGTGTCTAATGATAAGATGTTTAGCCAGCGCAAGGTCTATTTAGTTGAGTATACAATCTCAGATACTTCTTCCCTCGTGAGGACCTTGCCAAACGAGAACATGATGTCCGTCATGGTTTTGTCAATGATTTGTTCAATCTGCTCGTCGCTTGTGACTCCAACCTCCTTCAACGTACTCGGCAATCCTGTGACACCAACCAACCGAGCAACGCAATCGCCCGCCTCAGTCTCGTTCCATCCCAACGTCTCATTGAAGATTTTCACGATCTTTGCCTGCGCCTCGGGGTTTCGCGTCTTGGTGTATCGCAACACCGGCGGGAGCATAATACAACTTGTAATACCATGCATCACCTTTCCAACACTACCGAGCTGATGCCCGATTGCGTGACTGGCACCCATATTCACTCTGTAAATAATAAAACCCATGAGCGCCATTCGACTTCCAGCTTGACATTTGCTTACGCCATGAATAAGCTCATCCTCTCCATCTTTTCCTCTCCCCAATCCCTCTTTGTACTCAACCAATCCCTTCGATAAGTCGCGCAGTGCTTTTTCGCACCATTCCTGCACATCGGGGTATTTCGCGCACTCAGGATTGCATAACGTCTCAACGCAATGGTCTACAGCACGTATTCCAGAACTCAACCATAATTTTTCAGGTGATGTCCTTGCAACCCACGGGTCCATGAGGATTAAATCCGGCGCACCACCATCTTGCAGTGAGAAATGCTGTTTTTTTCCCGCGCTGTTGGTACAACTCGCTGTATGGTTCCATTCTCCTGCTGATAAGCTCGTTGGAACGAGAATGAGTTTCACGCCCTTTGCTTTCTTCATTTTATCCTGCGGCGCAACGCCTTTTTCTTGATCGAGAAGATCTTCCATGTCTTTCTCCCCGAAGCCTTCGGGTAGGGTAGCAGACATAAGACGCGCGACTTTACAGGCGTCAGAGTAGGAACCGCTACCGACGCTGATGACACAATCAATATTATGCTTGATGATTCGATGCGCTATGTCGATGACATCTTCGTATGGAGAGTGAGAGCCGACGCCTTCTTTGGTGCTGATGAGATGGTCGCCGAGAGCTCCTTTGAGATCCGAGATGACAGAGGTGTTTTTGGCGAGAGCTTTGCTGTGAACGAGAAGAATGCGCTGAGAATTCCATTCCTCGAGTGCCGAGAGGATATCATCTTTGCTGTGAGAGTTGAAGATTGCTTCGGAGCCTGGACGATGGCCGCCTTCGAGCTGGGGGATGCGGTATGGTTTGAGAGTGTCTGTCATGTTGATGCGCAAAATGAGACGGGGATTGTTTGGGAGAGATTCCTTCGGTACTAGACTGAGTAAGATGAATGCTGTTTTGCTTATGGGCAAAAGATGAGTGAGGTTCAGGTCTAAGTGGATAGGTGACGTCTTAATTATGACGCTTTGCCGAATTCCGCACCACGATTCCCGCTTCTTTGCTGACTGTATCTAACGCTAGATCATCTAACAACCACTGCTATGGCATTATGGTAATGGTGAGCCATCGCGTCCGGTAGATATTTTTTAGAATTATAAATGCAGATCAATTATGTAGACGAAAACATCTAATGTCCGACTATGTTTATACAGGTACTCTAAAAAAAGGGTTTCCAGTAATTAGAATAGCTTTCTCTCCCAGATTAGCAACAGCTTGAAATGGCTCCTGGCTAGAATATCAACTCGGTTGCGTCAATGCAAGGCCTCGGCTGCAAATAACACATTTAACTTAAGTTTTAGACATTATGCCATACCTTAATGCCGCCACAATTGCTACAGAATTCAACATTAATAGGGATACCTGGACCATGACACACTTTTGCCATTGAAGGGGCGGAATCCCCCCAATAATACTTGTCCACTCAGCTAACAATAATATCTACTGTTTCATAATCGATAGACTTGTGGTAAATAAAAAGTCTGAGTTCTATTAAACTCAGTATATTAACTATACTAAAATAACCTTTGTTATAAACTCATCCATACATGGCTCTGCAGCCTCTACTTCGTCATCATCCGGTTTTATGGAAATGCATCCAATCCGTTCCCACTCCTGGCCAGTCTTGGACAAAACCAGACCTACAAATGAATCCTCTCTTGCCAGGAGCAATACAACTAAGGAAAAGCCTGGCTGGTCCCCGCAGCCTGTCCTCTCGAGAAGTCTTCCTCTATGCCAACATCTCCGTCCTGCAAACATTGGACTGTCCTCACGGATGACCGTATAAGGATCCGGCATTTCATCTAGTGTTATAGTAATGAGCGGCGCTTCGATTTCGAGTGCATGATCGGTACGGTTTCCGGGGCTTGTTAAGCCATGGGCGGTCGGGAATGGGTCGGGAAGAACACGACGGATCAGAGACTTTTCTACATGATATGCGTATTCCACCTGGCCAGACATAGACATCCAAGACCAAGTAGGGAACTTTCCATCCTTCCTTTGTTCAGCGGATGACTCCCAAAGAAGACCTTTTGTCAAGGAAGACCTGAAAACTCCGTAAAAGTATTGGTCTTGATGTTTTCGGGAGAGTATACTTGCTATACCCCAAATAGCCGGCATCCTGTCATCTGGACATGTCAGGTCCATTCCTGAGTATTGCTGCACCAGTTTGTACCACCCATGGGACAATGCCCTTGATTTTCTGAATGATAGAACCTGCGCCTCATCGACCTCTATTCTTACCGCAGCGCTTATCTTAGGAAGCTTTCGACTCTCGATGAGAGGCTGGGTGGCTCGACATTCCCTAAATAGACCGGTCGTAGTCCAATGCAGCACTCGTGGAGATAGAACTCTCTCCTGAAGGCACCATCCGCGTTTCATAAGAGGACTTTCCTGAACAGGAGAGCGCAGTCGAGGTCGGCGAAAAGTAAGACTAAAACGATCCGGCGGAGGCCAAAATATAACCCCCATATAATCTTACTCGCCATCCCTGTTCATGAAAGGGACGATGGCCGGTTGAAGCTTATACCGTCCTAAGGCTCTCGGTCTGAGGAAGCCTTCTTCACTGCTGCTTGCACATGAAGCAGCGATGCAACATAGAGCGCCTGAGTAATAGTCTCCCATCCTTCCCGCTTCAGTTTCCCAATCTCCGCGATCCACTGGTCCCTCTGGTTGAATTATGCAGATTGCGTCGACCCAAAGGTACCTCACCCCCATTAACCTAGTGAACATGATGGCATCTTGTATTGTCATCGGGAGATCGTGGATATTAATTCCTTGTAGTAGGCGAGATCGCAGATTCCCCGACGTCGTCTTTGCTTTGTTATTGCTCGTTCCCTTCCCCCAACAGTAGCTCAGCGTAAGGTAGGTAAAGTTTTGATCTTTTGCAGGTTCATTACCCATTTGGACCAGCTCCAATATTCTACTTCCCTCCAAACCAACGTCAATGAGCCTTGTAGGTACTGAAGAGGCAGCATTAGACGCTTCACAATCTTTATGGTGAGATCGACAATTCTTGATCCAGGGCCAGATGTCTTTTCGGATAAGCTCCTTTAGCTCTTTCTTTTTAGAAGCAGGCAAAAATCCTGTCATAGGAATTGCGGTCAGCACCTTCCTAGATAAAAGGTTACCTGACTAAGGTGGCATACTCTTGATTGATAGGTCGGTGAGGCCGTAACGTTCTATGAGCCAGGAGGGACAGACAGGAATGTACACTGGAATACAACTTGAAGAGTTTTCGAGTACCTGCACTTTCAATGTCTTTTCAAGCTAATGATTAAATCTCCAATCTGTTAGTTCCAGGTTCTGAAAGGGTTCGTTTATGAGAAGCCTCCAAACAATATATTGCCATATTGTCTGGCATAGTTGGCACCCCGCGTCAGCTGAAGCTTGTAGTGATAGAAAGGTCGTATGATGTTCAAACTCAATATCTTCGCCAGAAATATCTTCTTCTATTAGGAGAGTAGATACATGTTGGCATTTCTGGCAAAATGAGAGATTAGCTGAGGGGTGCCTCTCAGTCCGTGATAGATATGCCATGTTGCTAGACCTCCGACAAGGGGGAAATTCAGTATATCGAGAATTATTCAGTGGCGGCTTGGCCCTCACAGCGTTGAAGGAAAGAACGGTGTGGGGAATGTAAAGTTGAAGTTGGTCTTGTGAGCGGATGAGACGACGAAATATAAATCAGCCACCAAAACTGGCATTGGGCCGTTATGCATGCGTCACCCAGGCAGTGCTAGGCGTCTCGCAAGGCGTCTCGCAAAGCAGTACCTAGCACTGATAGGGGATGGTGTAGGCGCTGTTTATTTCAGCAGTCCACCATTCTCTTTCAATGTCACCGTTGTGTCAGGTAGCTGACAGCTGGCGTACGGTCGTATCTGGCTGCCCACCGAGCTTTTATCTCATTCCCATAATTCCAGGCGAGAATAGTCCCAGAAGATCTTATTTATAGGTGAACAAATAAAACAATTAATGGTGTTGATATTGACCTTGCTGTCTGTGCCTATGCTTCTTGTCTATCTTTAATGCTTCTGTTTTAGTAATTCTTCAGCCAAAAGTTAACATGGATACTATAAGTAATATTAGGTTAATAAAATACTACTAAGAATAATTTTATAATATAAAGAATTAGAACTATCCTTCAAGTTAAAGTGAATTTTCCCTAGGACCTTAATTTATTACCTTTACTCCCTGCTAGCTAGGAAACAATCTTGCAGTTACATGGCTTTCCAAACTCACATGTCGGAACCTCCGGCCAGATTATTTTAGCCTCTGCTCTTTCAGTCGATATATCGGTTGGCATATAGATCTCTTTACGTTTTCCAGGTGTCGGATTTGACATAGTTCTCAGTACTTATTCTCGTTATCGATATCACTCTTACCGCTAGAGGGTTGCTCCAGAGAAATCATTTCCTTTTTCATAGCAAAAAGTACAGATCCGAGGAGCACTAGTAATTCTCAAAGGAGACTTAGAACTTCTTTTTCGTTATGCGACGGGTAGTGGGCGTGTTGATGTATTGAACTCGTTGCTGATAAGTGTTGTTCAGCCTTGTCAGACCACCTTCTGAATCTTGCTTGTTCGTTCCTGATGTCGCCTTCAACAGATGACTTCAGGTCAACGTGTCTTGACAATACGTAAATAACCTCATCAAAGGTAACAGAGCATTTTTCAATGTGGTCAGCGATGCTGTCTTCCATGATGCGGCTCTGGTGGATACAGTCGAGAGTGGATAAGAACTTGGGAGATGACAAGGTTGTCAGCTGATATTTCCTTACTGATGCCTAAAATACATAATTATGTAGTGGTATAAATATGCAAGTATTTAATTAAGCGATAAAGCTGCTTATTGCACTATTACTTCTGCCTCCCCCCTCCCTGCTCCCCTTAAATTTCTAGACATATCATGGCAAGTACTGCCAGCTCACAGTAACTCTTCCATCTGCCAGGCCACCAAAAACCTGGAACGCTCCCGTGGACAAATCCAGTGAGTTTTCGTTGTTACATTGAGAACAAACGTCGACAACGGTAACATCGACATGGGCTCCGATATGCCGGCCAGATGTTGCGGTAACGCGAAGCGATTGGCCGCACTTGCTTTAATCAAACCTTCGATAATCCATGGCAACGACGAAGTCGCTATCTTGGCTGACCCAGCCACAGTAGCCTGGAAGTGCGCGGTCCTGAGGATACCATGTTGCGATACCACTGGTGAAGATTTGTGGTTCTTCATTGGCCGGTGCTGTTGAGGAGCTTAGTGTTTCTTCGGTCGATAATGGGAGGATCGTGCTGGATTCTGAGTCTTCTGTTGTTGTTGAGAAGCTTTCGGTGTCAGAAGTTGTAGCGATCAAGGTTGAAGTGGCTTCGGCTGAAGAGGATTCAAGTGAGACTGCTGAAGAGATCTCGTTGTCGGAGAGCGTATGGGTAGTCTCGATTGAGGATGTGATGGAGCTTTCAATGAGGGTCTGGCTCGACTCGGGTTTGCAGGGCCTAGCAACTGCATAAGGGGTACAAATAGCCAGGCCAACAAGGGCTGTAGATAGCTTGGGAAAGTGCTTGATGACAATCAAGATCCAAAGCGTGAACATGGAGCAGGGAAGAAACACAGAGATTTTTACGATGTGAATTTTCGCAAGTAAATACGATAAATTAAGGAGTTATCAAATATCAACCCCAGACACTATTGCGAACTATGGATTGTAGTTTAATTTATGGACACTAGAGGCAAACCCTTCTATTGGTTGACGAAGATCTAAATCAATCGCCTAAATACACTAAATCTTCCCGCTCAAGTAGTACCAGTAACAATCGTATCCATCTGCCTCTCATTCTGCAGCAACTTCAATCATATCTTGATAAACTGTCAAAAGCGGCAAAGACAATACAATAGACCAGACTCTGTAGCTTATCGATAATTAGTGTCAGGCAATCTCATGTTAGCCGGAGTATGCGCCAGCTTTCGTAATATATCTTCTGACAGGAAGTGATTACTGGGGAATTGAGTAGGTACGCGAACATTGGGATTAGTTGGTCGCCCATATTCATCAAGTGTGTATCTTTGTCCACGTACGTCCATATAGATTGTTGGTTGAGGCGCCTGAATATGGCCCGCAGTCAAAGTCGTTGGTTGCGAATATTGACTGATTGTGTTTGTTCGGCTATCCGCATATGTATAGGTTTCGGGCTGGGAAGTAAGGAGACGGCGTGGCTCATAAGTCGTTGGTCCTATATATTGGCCAGATGCATCGTAAGTTCGGCCACCCTCATCCACATAGATGTGCGGCCGAGGCTTGTCGAGAGACAGTGCCCTGTGATTTCGTGGCTGAGGAGTACTGTATGTAATCTGGGGCTGTGAAGCTGGCTGCTTCTGTTCCTCGTCGTCCTCCTCAATCGACTCTTCGTAAGGAGCACAATTATCATCAATGCCCAAGTCAGATTGAACCGCCTCGATGTCCTCTTGGACAATTCTCACAGCATCTTCTGCATGGATATCTTGATGAGCCTTTTCGGCTTTTCTGAGCACACGCGTTTGTGCTTTGTTGAATTCTTCACCTCTCAATTCAATTCTTCGAACTTTCTTTAGAGTATTGATCAAGTCTTGTCTTCCTGTAATCAAGGTTTCAAACATTAGTATGATACGGCCCAAGGTATTTCAGAGAGCTTGCCTTTCAAGTTTAACCCTCTCTCCCAGTACTCGCAGACAAGTTGACTGAGCGTCTCAAAGTAATGAGCCCATTTTCTCTTTCCCATGAACATGAAAACCTCCTTGACGAAGCCATAGGCGGTCTTGGCGAGTTGGATCCATGCGGTGATTGTAGTTGGATTAAATGGCATTGTGTACTTTAATTCTGGTGAAAGAAATGGTAGGAGATGAGGTCATTTAACAAAAATGTGAAAGATGAAGATAAAGAAGGGATTTACTTTCAGAGGGCTATCTGAGCGATTATGCGGTCTCCTTTAAACACGGTTGGGCATCGTTGAGAACCTGAGCCTGACTTGGGACTCAACTCTAACATGTCTGATGAGGTGGCTGATGACGTTCGACTCGCCTTTTGCGGTAAGCCTCCATGTTTTCAGCCTCCTGTAGGCTAAGGCATCCGCATTCTTGTGCTCATTTTAGCTTACGCTTCCAAATCAATGGAAAACATCAATCAGATAGCAGGTATAACTTACTAAAGGGCTTCCAAGATTATCGTTAACTTGTACAACTATTTATGTTATTTAGATGATGTTTTCTTGCATCCCTGACTTACTCCCATATACCATACCCACTTTTTGTGGTCAGAGTTGCGAGGAGGCTTGCTTTGTGACATCCT
This sequence comes from Fusarium algeriense, assembly GCA_002982035.1. Classification (NCBI taxonomy): domain Eukaryota; kingdom Fungi; phylum Ascomycota; class Sordariomycetes; order Hypocreales; family Nectriaceae; genus Fusarium; species Fusarium algeriense. The sequence goes on from PVPY01000675.1 coordinate 50,265, forward strand.
CCCTGCTGTTCGAGTTGCACATTTGACCTCTGCAGCCCACACACTTTCCTACGGAGACACTGTCATGCAGTCAGCTTGGGCATGAGCGGCTAGGCAGACACTTACTCCATACAATTCTTCCGATACATTCCTTTGGGTGTTTTACTTATGTTTCAGGGCTGGTGCCCAGTCTAGACCATGTCCGCCGTCTTGGCTCGGAGGTTGTTATGCTCGGGTCAGAATATCGACGACAGAGTTTTGGTGCATAAGGCAACGAACATGCTGGTCATGATCCAAAGAGGCGGCTCTGGAGTAAAATGACATATAGTTATATGATCTGACCAGTTAAGCAATAAGACTGTTGAAGAACAATTGCACTACCATCCATCCCTGAAAGTGAGCTCCATTACTCTTAACTCTTTCTTCCCAATGACCATCCATTTATCACCATCCCTCATCTGTTGGCCTCTTCCCATTGCATACCGTTTATAGTAGTCTGTATGGCTACAATCTTCCAGCGCGCACGCTCCGCCAGTCCATTCAGCAGGGGGCATTTTTTCATCATACATAAACACAGTCATCTCAACCAGCTCAGGGAACATGTGTTTAATAAGCATTCTGATCGTGTCGCCAGCCCCTTGATGATACGTCCAGCTGGCGCTAACAGCCAATCTCTGCAAACCTTTTCCCTCCGGGTCATCAAGACGCAGGCTAGTGAATAGTCGCGAGATTCTGCCATAATCCAGATCGCCGAGTACAACGACGGTATCGACCGCAGGATTAATGTACAACACGCGATTCAAGTCGTTTATACTATCGCCAGCCTGCTCGTATGGCGCAACAGTCGCAAGGGGGAACTTGACGGGATAAAAGTCCAGTGCCGCAGATCTCGCCTCGGAATTTACTGACGTTGCAGCAGGATTTTTACAGCGGCTTTGCCATTTTGGCACACCTCCGTGTTGGAAATCATCGGCGTAATGCGATCTGCGGGCGTGGAGCTCGACGCAGCGGGGAACAAAAGAGTACTGCCAGATTCTTAGCCGCAGCTCGACAGGGAGGTTGGGAAAGCCGTGAAAGGACAAAGACGGCACAGATGCTGGAGGCACTGGCTCCACTGTTGATTGCAGTTTGCCGCTGGCCATAGTATAGTCAGCGTCCTGAAGAAAAGACTGGCACGGGTTAACAAGATGGAGTAAGTTTGAATAAATGACGCATGTGGACGAGAAGTGGGGAAGTTAGTAAATATAATTCCTAAAATCTTTCTATTATTACATAGTGGGTTTAAATATTATAAAATTAAATAGTCTAAAATTAATATCCAAAAGAAATTTAAATACTTTAGATTAATAGCTACATAACCTTCTAACTAAAGCTATACTCATTTCCCTGTGTGCTTGCAACTGGCATTATATTATACCTGAAGCTCGCGGAGGTCTTTCAAGACGGATTGGGGTAAGCCTTCATAATTCTTAACCCGCATCCACGTTTCAAGGTCCGGGATGCGAGTGCTATGAATGCGGTCAAGGAAAGCCATATCTCGAGTCGCGCCATATCCCTCACTCCAATAGCGCCACCAGCCTGTAAAGTTCTCTCGCCAGGTCATGAACGACTCATCACGAGGCTCTTTTGGACTCACAGCCCAGTTTGAATAAGCGCCTGGATACGGCTCCGCCTTGGCCATGTAATCTTCCATGGACACACGCTTGTGTACACCTTTCTTGCCAGTGACTTTGGTAAATGTGGCGGCAATCTCGGAAAAACTGACTTGATCCGTTGCGACTTCGAGGTTGAGGCCTGCAGACTCAGAGGGATTGTCAAATATCCATAGGCTGTACCCCCCAATATCATCGAGAGCAATAAGCGGGATCTTTCCGTCTCCTAGGCTGATAGTCAGTCTACTGACAGTAAGCCATATTGCAGTGGGCAAAGATAGCTAACCTGCTGGGTTCTCCCAAACAAATGATCCATCAGATTGCTGCTGAGGAACAAACATGCCATCGAAGAGCATGTCCATGTACGGTCCTGTGGTTAGCAACGTGGTCTTCATACCGGCCTGACCGTGGCTCAAAATAAAGTCACCAACGCGCCCTTTAGCGTCGCCATGTCCACAGCGATACTCCTCATTCCAATTCGCCTTTCGAAGATTGTAGTCAATATTTGCAAAGACGTAATGCTCAACACCATGATGCCTCGCAATTTCGTATGCTCGAACTCCATAGAATAGCTCATTCTTTTCTCCAAGAGTGAAACCATCTAGATTAACCCACGCGCCATACACTCCCGTGAATGCAGCGTGAAGGTCCTTTTGGCTATCCTGGGAGCCTTGCATGAGCTCCACGTTGGGCAACTCAGCTAGCTCCTTGGCCTTATCCGACGCAGTGTTTCGAGTCAACACCCGGACATTATAGCGGCCGGTTTCAGAGAGTGCTATAAACTATCAGAATGCCATTTACCTAAAGTCTCTCTCTGGCATACCTTTGACAACGGGGCTGCCCTGGGCGCCGGTCCCTCCAATTACCAGGATCAGTTTTCGGTTCGACATTATAGTATCAGAATGGCCTTAATAAGTGTGCGTTTTATGTTTGTTTGCAGCCTATGTTTACTGGAATTTATATTGGCTTGATTTACTGTTTAAATAAAAACTTAAAACGCGCCAAGGCCACAATTACCGAATGTATCTTGTAAATATGCGGGTGATTGATTGCTAATAGACACGGAAGTGCAACATGTGCGGGTGTTTGGTGATTACTGATCTCGGATGTGCATGTTTGGTAGCGGAAAACAACTCATTCACTAGGCGCCCTCTCTTCAGCCAATAGACAGGAAAGCGATGTGACACCCACCGCACCAAGATTACATAAAATTCCCATCTTTTAATCATCTGGTATGAAACCCTCAGGCTTGAGGGCAGTGCGGGCATTTCGGTAGTTTGCGGTCATTGCGGAGGTTGACTTGAGCCACTAGGCAAGCGGTAGCACTGCAATTTCAATGGCATATTTTTATTCTTGGTGGGTAGGTTTGCCAGAAAAATCTCAGTTTTCAGCCGCACTATCCTAAGCTTATTTTTTGTTCTGATTCACAAAATGCCACAGTCAGATTTCCAATTTCTATCATGCCCAAGGCTCAGGGAAACTCTTGCCATAACAGATAAAATCTTTCACACGGCATACGGTCTTCCCATTGTGCTCCCAGTCAATCTCCGAGTTAGTAAGATGGCTGTAGAGATACCCAAGACGAGCTTGTCGGTGCTCAATTGTGATGGCAACGCGTCGTTGGTCTTGCTCATCTAGGTAGGATCTGAGTCCCTAAATACTAGATTAATAATGCCAGAATTTGGAATCCCAGGCAGGGAATACTAACAGTCGACAGTCTTAAGAACTGATTTGTTCTCTTCCTCTATTTCGGAAACTTCTTCCTAGAATGCAGGGACATCTGGCATCTTATCGGGCCAATCAATCTCAGCGGTAGTATCGATTGTGGTTAGGAGGTCGTCCTCAGGCATAACAGTAAACTCGGATATGGCGGTAAACGAAACTGGTGATCTCCGAGAAAATGCAATGTACGTTGGGAGTTGAAGATGCGAGAGCCAAGTTCATGAGAATGGCTTAAGCCATGCATGTCGGCGCTCATGTCGGCGCTTATGCCTGGAAAGGAGCGATGGCCAGGTCGTGGTAGGCAATAGCAAGTTTGGGAAGGAGCAGATGTAGGTGAAGAGATTTTAAATCATCTCTGGTGATCATTCTGCTATATATAAAGAGCATTTTAGAATTAAAATGCTACTAGGGCTGCCAGTCTATGATTCACTGTGAATCCTAAACTTAGGGTGTCAGTAAGACAAGAGAGCAACCAAAGAGCAAGATTTATTCCTATTCTAGTATCTCACATCTTCAACTCTACATCCATTTCAATCGTCCACCTTACATCACGGATTATCTACCACTCTCACTATTGCATTAACGCTATTGCAGATAGATATATCTTAAAGGCTTGGTGATTATAATTCTATTGCTAATTACTTATATTAAGAAGTTATAATAGTAAATCTCCTTAAATAGAGTAAGACTAAAGGAATAAGCTAAGTAAATAAAAAGTAAGGAAATTAATAAAGTAATTATTAAAATCTTTTTAGTATTATATAATAGGTTTACATATTATAAAATAAAATAAAATTAATATTTAAAAGAATTTAAATACTTTATAATAAGATCCTAAATATAGATCTATATTAGCTCAGTAAT
>PVPY01000677.1:0-50384 GCA_002982035.1 Fusarium algeriense
CTTCACGACCGCGCCACCTACCTCACCAGCTATCACCATGGCTCTCGCTGATGAGTCCAACCGTATCGTCCAAGAGTTCGACTTCTCCGATGAGGACCTCAATCGTCATGTGAAGGAGTTTTTGAGGCAAATGGGTATGTTCTACCCCTCCTTCCTAGAGTATCTGCGCCGCGGTGCTACTGCAGCTCGTTGTCATGATGCTTGCGCATTTTATCCCATTCTGGCTTTAAACCCTCAACAAAACTCAGACTCACAATTCCCTAGATGAGGGCCTTCACAAAGAAGGTACTAGCCTCCAACAAATCCCTACATACGTCACTGGCGTTCCCAATGGCACAGAAAAGGTGAGTTCTTATCTGCATTCAGCTTCTGAGCTGCTCAGACTAATTCTTCTCACTAGGGCCTATATCTGGCCGTTGATCTGGGAGGCACAAATTTCCGAGTTTGCTCCATCATGCTTAATGGTGACACCACTTTTAACCTCACTTACAACAAGGTTGCTATTCCCAAGGAGCTTATGGTCGCAAAGACCTCCTCGCAACTCTTTTCCTTCCTTGCAAAGCAGATCGAAATCTTCCTCAAGGAGCACCATGCCGACCACTTCAACTCCCACCTGCGTCGTCGCAACACTTCCAGTACTCCCTCGGGCTATCGCGATGAACATATTTTCCGCCTGGGTTTCACCTTCAGCTTCCCCGTCAAGCAGCTAGCCATTAACAAGGGTCTGTTGATTCGATGGACCAAGGGCTTTGACATTCCTGATGCTGTAGGCAAGGACGTCTGCGCTCTGCTTCAGACCGAGATCGACAAGCTCCACCTGCCTGTCAAGGTTGCCGCGCTCGTCAACGACACTGTCGGTACACTCATGGCTCGATCGTACACTTCAACCAGCAAGAGCCGATCCGTGCTCGGTGCCATCTTTGGTACTGGTACCAACGGTGCCTACATGGAAAAATTAAGCAACATCAAGAAGCCCATTTCAGGCGAGTACGACCAGTCAACAGGTGAGATGGTCGTCAACACAGAATGGGGTTCTTTCGACAACCAGCTCAATGTTCTGCCATCGACACCCTGGGATAAGGCTCTCGATGCTGGAAGTGTGAACCCTGGTCTTCAGATGTTCGAGAAGCGTGTGTCTGGTATGTTCTTGGGCGAGATTGTCCGACTTGCCATGGCCGATATGATCAACAACGAGCATTCGTCTCTGTTCAAGGATCTCAACTCGAGCACTAACGACTGGGGTACCACCACAAACATTGCGCCCTCGTCTGGCTTCCTTAAGCCTTGGGGACTCGATAGCGCCATCATGTCCGTTGCGGCCGCCGACAATACCCCTGAGCTGTCTACCCTTCGCCAGGAGCTCGAGAATCTCCTCAGCGTTTATACTCCCTCACTCGAGGACGCCCAGGCTTTCAAGTCTGTTTCCAATGCTGTTGGTCGTCGCGCTGCTCGATTGTCTGCTGTCGCCATTGGCGCCATCGCCCTCAACTCTGGCAAGCTCAATAACCTCGATGAAGAGGTTATTGATATTGGTGTCGATGGCAGTCTTGTCGAGCACTACCCTTTCTTCCGCGATATGATCTATGAGGCCCTCCGTGCCATTGATGGTATTGGGCCCCAGGGTGCTGAGAAGATCCGGATCGGCATCGCTAAGGACGGTAGCGGAGTCGGCGCCGCTCTCATCGCCCTTGTGGCCGCCGGCAGGGAGAAACCCGAAGATTATTTGACTGACTTGAGATCTGAGTCCAACCGCGCTCGCAAGTATTCTGATGCGATACGTACGTTCTACCCTCCATCCCAAGCCATTCAAACTTCGGCCTCCGGCTAAGTGACATTCGCTAACCCTTCAGTAGTCGATTCAGCACCAGTCTCTAACCCGGCATTACTCATTGGCGGTGCCGTTGGTCTCCTCGCGTTAGCAGCTGTCTGGTATAGCAAGCGCCGATGAGCAACTGCATACTTTGGTGTTTTTTCTTTTTTTTTCTTTTTCTGAGTTGATGACTCATATCGGGAATTATGTATATATGTGCATGTGACGGGATGTGATCATGTATATTCTTGGGCCCTAGGCGTCTTTCTTGAATATTCTCATTTTTGCTGGGTTTTTTTTCTTTCTCTCTGTATTCAAAAGGTGTATAAGTAAAGGTATGAGGCAACTGATTCCATGACGAGATAATCTGACGATGTTTTACTTTTCCTGCATGAGGCAAATGTCTCGTGACGTTATTATTTTGTAAGTCTAATATCTGTGTCTTTCCCTAAAGTGCATCTCATCCACCCTAACCGTTGAAATCATGTAACATCGTGAAGCAATCCATTCCTCTACGAGACCAGCTTATATAAATATTGTCTTTCTCATCTATGATCAGTTTCCAAAAGCAGCAGCAGGATATGACCTATCCCTCTTCTTCCGCGCCGCAGAGCTACTTCTAGAGCTTGCGGCAGAGCCAGTACTTCCTCCTCGGGGTGGTGGTGCCAGACGGCTGTTTGCCATATCTTCAGGCAGATCATTCCACTCCGTCTCAGGTCTTTGATTTTGATAAGACTTTCCAGAATGAGGCATGGGTGGCCGTGAGGCGCTATTTCTGGGTGGCCCCGACGCCGCATCTAAGTTGGTAATAGCGGCGGTTACGCTTGCAGGCACACTATATTGAGGCACAGCCGAGGAAGAAGGGATCAATTTTGAGACAGAGGCGCCAGCGGGACGGCTGACTAGCCAAGCTGAATTGGGCCGTAGTTTGAGATAATAACCCTCGATGGGTTGGTTCTCGCGCTTGAAGCCTCGACCTTCATACCACTTGAGTCCCTCCTCGTTCTCAGTCCAAACATGAGCCGTGACAGTTGTCACATTCAAGTTAGGGTCCGATACAGCACCTGCAATGATATTGTCCACCGCAGCGTTCACAAGACCCAGTGATCGATAAGGCGAGAGGAGACACAGCGACTGAATGTAAAGATTCTGTGGCACGACTCCCTGGCTATTGGAATCGAGGATGGGTTCAACACGACAAACAACACCACCGACTACCTTGGCTTCAGTACCGTCATGAGCCCAGGTGATGACTCGGGAAAAGCGACCAGATGTCGGGTCGACGGCGCGCTGGTAGAAGTTGTCGGGGTAGCTAACGGGAAGAAGAAGGGCGTTGATGCGACGCAGGGCGTTAACATCGTCGTTCGAGACTAGCCGGATCGAAGCTTCTTGAGGAAGGGATGTCGGAAGCGGCGGGATTTGGAACGAGGATGTCGTTGAGTCTGGCGTCTTCGAGCTTGGTGGAGGAGCAATAGCAGCAGGTGGTGGGGGAGGCACCGAGAGTTCTACAGAAGCTCCTTGAGAAGGTGGAGGCGCATATTTGGGTGTTTTTGCCGAAAAGAAGGATCGGATGGAGGTTTGGGCGGGTTTTGTGGACGGAAGTGACATATTAATGAAGTAGTATATGTTGTTGAAAGTTGATCGAGACAGGTGAAGGTTGTTTGTTATTGGGATAAGGTAGGTTACAAGACAGACGTAGACATAAACAACGGAAAAGAAAACAAAGGGTTGAGGAAAGTGAGACAAATGCCCAGCCAAAACCCTAAGTAAGCTATGCACTTTTCGAGTCTAAGTGTCAATCTGGAGCGTTGAGGATTAAGCTTTCGCGGAGGTATTCAAAAGGGTGGAAAAGAATCCAAGTCAATGGAGAGAGATGTGGATGGTAGGTAACCAGAGGCTCTTAGATACTAGCGCCGATCCCTGAATGAGTGACATTAGAGATGAAGGGGTAACCAATCCCACGTGAAAGATGTAACTCAGATTGAGTCGAAACCCCTTGATGGTAGTTACCCAGATAAATTAAGAAGCATCCCATATCTTGAAGGTACCTGCCCCTGAAAGTCGATTGACAGCCGTCCTTGGTGAGGTGAAGGACAATATTAGTGGTTTGGTTTTGGGTAGTGCTTGTGGGATGCTATGGCAACTGGACAACTCTAAGCATGAATACAGCCTTTATACAGGCGATACATCGAAGTTGATATAGCCACATAGCACGCTATCCTTTTATGGTCATTCCATCATGCTCTGGGCAGTCCTTCAACTTTGTATGAAAGACCGTAGGCTGTGAGTTGCATTAGTGACAGCCAAAGTCTAACGTGATCGATCGTCCCTTGCATCTATCAGGGTTATCAGTTAAACTTCAGGCAATCGATATTGATTGTTACGCATCAATGTGATAACTGAGTTAGGATAAAATCATTACCCGGGCTGTAGTTAGAGAAATACTGACCTATAATCTCAGATTTGTTATATAGGTGCATATCCATTCTCAGTGGCTGATACTGAGGTGAGCACTGGGCACTGGGGTACACTTTCTTTCCACAAAGGCTCAGTCAGGCTCAGTCTCGGGTGGCTTCTGTTAATGTTAACTTTTTTTCCCGCCTCAAATCTTCCCTTCACTTTAAACCATCAAAACCATCTCGCCATCTTTGGTTTATCACTGGTATCAGAAATTGTCACTGCGTGTTTGGGAGGCTATTGTTCTTCTTTTGAATTGCTCTCTTCAATCGGCGGGGTTTTTTTTTGGTTTCGCACTATTGTCACTATTCCTCTCAAATCTCTCCCATCACCGAACGCAAACGCTAGACTTCGGTGCACTACGCTGGAAGCCTCCTACGAACGAAGCTTGGAGAACAGAATCAATTGTCCTTATTCATCTCACCACTTCTTATTGTTACCTTATTTTGTTTTTTTCCATTGTTCAAACCGAACCAGAGTAACAGTTACTCATCATTCCTACCCATACACTTTAATTACTCCTCCTCTTTGCGCTTAATTCTCTTACTTCTTCTCTGCAGCTTTCGATCTTTTCTCCCCCAAACTTTTTTCCCTTATCGCAATAACCAGCGCCTCTACTCCGTATTCACCTCAGTAACACCACTGTACCCCGGCTGGAATTCCGTGCACACCCCCCCCTCCGCCCGGTAGCTGCCGTTTCGCTCCTCGGCATCATCACACGATTTCAGTTACACACCCTCCGCTATTACAGTATTGTCCCTTACAAAGTAGTCGGCCCTGGCTCGGATTCAGGATATCCGGCGACATCATGAATGCTGGCACGGGCAGGGCGGGCGTCATAAGCGCTCAAGAAGATGCTGCCCCTATGGATAAGTTGGTGAGTATTCCGTTTCCGTCTCTTTACATGTCCACCTCCCTGTGATGCGAAACCAACGCCGCTCGCGATCGCCATCAAATCCTCCACGGCGACGCTCATCTCTGCGCCTCCTATCGCAGCGCCATTGCATTGAGATCGTTGCACGCCATCTACCGGCAATGCCTTGTCTAATAAATCGCTAATACGAACCCTTCTCAGGCACACGCTGTACTAGATGATGTGCTTTTTAACGTCCTGAGCGACCTATTGTTGAAGACGCACCGCGAAGAAAAGACGGCCAGAGCTACCACCGCTGCCATTCGCATCGAGAAGCTGGCATCTGACGCGTCGGACAGCTCAACACCCGACTCAAAACCAGATGTGAGGATTGAGACCGACGCCGCCATCTACGAGGATGGAAAGGTGTTGCTGAAGGGCAACCCTCTCAAGACGACCGCCGAAATTCTATGCCCCCGATGCCATCTGCCCCGACTCCTATACCCAACTGACGGAAAAGGTGCCCAAAAACCTGACCCCGGTGTCATATACTGCAAGAAACATCCTTACATTGATAAGCCTGGGTGCGACATCTATGGCCAAAGTTGGGTTGCGCCAGGTCCCGGTCGAGGCAAAAAGAAGAAGGATATGGAGAAGAATAATACCGACTCTCCCACTCCTGAGCAACGGCCTCCCAATGTCCTTTCATTTCCCTCCGCTACCTGTAGCAAGTGCAAGCGCTGCATTCTCGTCACTCGACTCAACAACCACATGGGATCGTGCATCGGGAACAGCGGTCGCAATGCCAGTCGAGCTGCGGCGCAAAAGTTGAGTAACGGCGGATCTCAGAATGACACAACGCCGCCCTCATCACAAAAAGCGACGCCTGCGCCAGGCTCCCGCGCCGCCAGCCCGAAGAAGCGTGACGCCAGCGACGAAGAGGAAGATTCTGAGAACAGTCACAAGAAAAAGAAGCTCAAGCCTACTTCCTCAGTCCCTAAGAAGGTGATTCTTAAGACTAAGCCAAACCTCAAAAAGGACAAGCCTAAGGGCCTGTCCTCTCTAAGCCAGGAGCAAAAGGCCGACTACACCAATGGTGAATCAGTTGGGGTGGCACCTAAGAAGGTTGTGTCTAAGGGCATTAGTCCTGTCAAGAAGCTCAAGATGAACAAACCTCAGCTGGGCTCGCCCAAGCCTAAGTCGAATCTCATCCGCGAGGCAACTGGAGAGTCAGAATCTTCAGATACCCTCTCATCCCCACCTCAGTAGACCTTGTTTGGGGACAGCATCATGAACGATGCACCATGGGCCTTGCGCCAAACTGCACTCTCGATGTCAGTCTGGCGTACGTCCATCAGTATGAATGGCATGGTTGGATACGATAGAAGCAGGCAGCACGTCACGCGACAAAGGACATCATTTGCTCATCGCTTGCTTCTCAAGGATCTTTATTCCACTTGTATTATTCTCAATAACATCATTGCATTGGAACGGCAGGCTGGTTGGCTAAGGTTACCGGGACCGGATATTCGCAGCATCCACGGAAAAGGGACCGGGGCGTTTTTGGCGTACTGAGTGCAACAATGGATATTTGCAAAACGATACGATCTTGAATGCGACCTGTGACTATGGCGTGATAACATGTAATTTTTGCTCCTGAACGCCAATGCTGGAGATGTTTAAGCGGCCCCGCGAATTCTTCCTATCTAGACTTGCTCTTCCTCCTCTGCAACGCGAGCCTTGACAATCTTGACCTCCTCGACAGGCCTATCCTCAGATCCAGTCTTAACCATGCCCATTCTCTTCACGGTACCCATGCCAGATTTAACCCTTCCAAAGATAGTGTGTTTGCCATCAAGCCAAGGCGTAGGCGCAAGCGTGATGAAGAACTGTGATCCGTTTGTGTTGGGGCCCGCGTTGGCCATGCTCAAGATACCAGCACCAGTGTGCTTGAGGCCCGGGTCGATCTCGTCCTCAAACTTCTCACCGTAGATAGAGCTTCCGCCGCGACCCGTTCCTGTTGGGTCGCCGCCCTGGATCATGAAATTGGGAATGATGCGGTGGAAGATCGTGTTATCGTAGTAGCCGCGACGGACAAGGGTGGTGAAGTTATTGCAAGTCTTGGGGGCGTGGGTGGTATAGAGCTCAAGGGTGAGTGAGCCCTGTAGCTTGTAAGTAACTGGCACTTGAAGATGAGAGTATGTGACATACCATTGTGGTCTCGAGCGAAATGTCTGTGGCCATGATTGCGCTGTTGTGTTAGGTGTAGTTGTTTATGATGGAGGGGAAATCTGTCTGCCAAAGCTAGAGACAAGCACCTTTTAGGCTACGAGAGCATGGATCAGTGATATTGTTGGTGGTTAGGTTAGGACATTAAAGCAAGTCTTGTTATATAGGATAACATTCTAGGTATTGTTACTTTCAATCGATTTTTTTTTTTTTTTTTTCCTGCTGTGTAAGAGATCATTGTGCTTTTCTCTGTTACCTCAGTGTGAAGATAAGTACCTATATGTTGAATAGGTAGGTAGGTATGATGGTGGGGCAGCGATCATGATGGGTGCTTTCTTTCCGTAGATAGTTCCTGGCGTTTTTTTTATACCAGCGGGCTGCGTGATTGGTCAGTCTCAGACAACTGGGCAACTCTAGAAGAGAACGGAAGTCCTACCAAGCGAAATCGATAGCGCATTTCAGTTCCAGAGAGCGCTTGTTCAGGGCACTTTCAGTTACTGCCTGCTATAGTAGGTACCTACCTCCTTCCGTTCTGGCTCAGTGAGCTTCTACACTCTCAACAGACGTCATTCAATGAATATACACTGCAAGTCACGACAATTCTCTCTTCGTTCGTCGTTCATACAGCAAATATCAAATTGATTGTGAGCCATCTATCAACTTTCTACGCAGATTACAAGGTCAACCCTACCATAAAGTTATCGGAAGCATCATGACGGGGACCCTCAACTCTTACTTCACATAACTTATCCAGGCACTGAACACGTTGCCTTGTTTCACTACACTATCACCATCACTATTAGCAACATCTTCGAGCCAAATCATGGCAGAAAACTCTACAGGCCCAGCCACGTCCGATGGCTCTCTCGATACTCTAAACTCTACTATTGCCAATGGAGAAAGTTGGCTCTCAGGCTTTACATACCTTCAAGATCTCAGCTTTGTCATGCTTGAAGTAAGACTCGTCCTCAGCGCTGTTGGCATCATCTATCTCGGTGCTCATGCCGCTCTTCGACGACCCCCCTCTGCAAGAACTGCGAAGAAAAAGAAGCCTGGCGCTAAGGATGACGATGAGGAGCGCTTTGCCCAAGGATTGGAGCCCTCCGATGCCATCATTTTCCCGCTTATGGCTGGTATCGTCCTTGTCGGGCTGTACTACCTGATTCAGTGGCTCAAGGATCCTGACATTCTGAACAAAATCCTGCGCTGGTACATGTCTACTATGTCGGTTGCTAGTCTGGTATCTATCTATTCTCACGGTATTGAGGTAGTGACCAGCCTGGCATTTCCACGATACTGGCGTGGACGTGACGGGCGACTGAGAGTGGTGGATCAGAGGACAAGATCGGTACAAGTCTGCGATGATGCAGGAAACCCTAACTCAGCGGTTCCTCAAACACAAAACCCCTTTCCTGGACCTTTTTCTTGTTTGGCGTTCTCCGAGAAGATTCGCAAGGCCGGATGGGAACTGCGAGGCCTCCTAAAGCGATACTGGGTCATCAAGCTCTTTATCCATGGCATGGGAAAAGAGCAAGGTCGGATCAAGTTGGCCCATGTAGTGTCCTTACTTATGGCCCTAGCCACGGCACTCATTTATTCCTCTACTACCTCGCCTTTGCTGAGCAATATGCTTGGTTACGCCATGTGCTATGGTTCGCTTCAACTCATCTCGCCAACGGATTTCTTGACTAGTACTCTGATTCTGGTGGGCCTATTCTTCTACGATATCATAATGGTATTTTACACGTGAGTTTTAGGTCAACCTTAATCGTGACTTTGAAGCTAATGATTTTTAGCCCCTATATGGTTACAGTCGCAACCAAGTTGGATGTCCCTATCAAACTCACTTTCGAGGCTGCAGACCGCAGAAGTATTCTCGGACTGGGTGACATTGTTATTCCAGGCATGGTTATGGCTCTAGCCCTTCGGTTTGACCTTTGGCTGCATTACGATCGAAAAATCAAGTATGAGAGCACTGACTTGAAGCTCATTGAGAAGGATCCGACATCAGGCGCTCTTATCATAAGAAGCGAGACCAAACATAAGGAGGTCAAGGCTAATTACGTCAACGTCAAAGGTAGATGGGGTGACAACCTCTGGACTCGTGGAGCTTTCTTCCTTTTTGGATCTCGGCAACTTCCCCCTGATTTGGCGGCTGCAAGGTTTCGCAAGACCTACTTTTATGCCTCCGTTGTCGGATATCTCGTCGGCATGTTGGTGACATTGGCCATGCTCTTGATTTATAAACGTGGCCAGCCAGCATTGTTGTACCTTGTTCCTGGTGTGCTGGGCTCACTGTGGCTGACAGGTCTTGCGCGTGGAGAAATCAAGCAGATGTGGAAGTACACTGAAGACGGAACCCTAGACATGATCGATGTGGTTGTGGACTTGGATGGCGAGGGTAACGCGATCAAGACTATCGGTAAACTCGAGGAAGGTGTAGTTGATACAACCAAAAAGGACGCAAAGAAAGGGGAAGAAGATGAAGCCAAGGATAAAAAGGATTGCAAAGCAAAGCAAGAGGCCAAGGGCGAAGGCAAGGAAATCCGCCAAGTATTCTTACTCTCGGTCGATGCTGAGCCGGAGACCGAATAAGAGGAGATCCCTTGCTATGGTATTGACAATGAGATCTGGGTATAGTGGTAATGACTTAGACCAAGTCCAATTGTCATAACATGAATCAGCGTCATAAAATAGACATACCCTATTAGAGCGTTGGCACACAGCTACCCATTCACATCATGTAACTTGTTCCACATAAGAAATCGTCACTTCTGAGCTCCTCGGGGGGCGTTTTCATCATTACCATTAACATTAATATTAAATCTGGACTGCTTCGAAAGAAAATAGGAATCATTATCTCAGTGTCTCCGTATCCATCCAAATCATACGCGTACCCGTATCTCTTCAAAAACATAACCTCCTCGAGTCTGTATTAGTAGACATCGGCCACCACCAACGTCCTTAATCCCCTGCACCACGTAAAGGTTCAGACTCATCGCAGGGGTCGATCCATCCGCTCAGATCAAACATAGCATAAGCGATGCTTTGCTTTGCTTTGCTTTGGTCTGGGCTTCCTCTGGGGTTTTGTTGTGCCCAACACTCGGCGTTAAGATGGGCTGGTGAATAGTGAAAAGTTGAGAGTGTTGCATGTGAGAAGTGTATCCGATGTTCCTTTGACTAGAGCTTTTTTGGATAGTCCTTGTTGTTTTTTTATTGGGTATCAGGAACTGGTTTGAAAGAAACACAGCCTGATGCAACACATCTCATTTGGCTCAGGCCAAAAAATGGTAAAGGAGAAGATTCCGCTTTATCGAGGAAAGTAAGAGGTCTCAGCTCTCGAGCAGAAAAAAAAAAGAAGCAATATGGAATAAGAATAAAAGTCTCCTCTGGGACAGAGTGAGCCGTGATAGTTTAATGGCCACCCATCGTTGTGGTTGTCAAGGAGAGAGAAAGTGCAGGATTCTCGTACAAGACTCAACTGCAGAATCAGTTCTCAAAAATAAAGAAAAGTATGAGAACCTGCAGAACCTATTCAAGCTGCTCTACTCGGCGTCTCTTATACTTCATATTCGTTGCTGTAGGATAATGTTCCTCCGGCCCGTGTTTCGGCCGGCCCGTAATCAACACCCCACCTCCGACAGGCCCGGTTTCGTCTTTTCGGCTTCCGAGTCTCACCTGCCTTGCTTGTCTCAGTCTCATCTCAACTATCTTCATACTCTGATACTCTGTCAATCACCTACTTCACATGATTTTCTCTCAGAAAATCTGAAACACCAACTCTTCGATTCCAAGGCAATTTTTCTGTAACAATTATGAGTCAGACCCAATCTTCACCTACTGTCATCCAATGGGTGATAGACACTCGTCCACTTTGGCCCTCCGCTCTCGAGACCAAAGACCTCAACTCCGCTGTAAGTGGTTAGCCATGCACTATAACATGGTACTCATCGAATACTTTAGGCTTCACGTGCACTCTCACTTCTCACCGCCGAGGAACAATCCTCTGTTTTGAGATACTACCATGTCCGCGATGCCAAGCTCGCTCTCGCTTCAGCTCTTCTTAAGCGCTACGCAATCTCTCGCTTCTGTCACGTCCCCTGGTTCCAAGCCAAGACTACTCGAGACGCTCGAACCAAGCCCGTCTTTGTCTTGCCAAGCGGCAATGAGCCGCTGATCTTCAACGTTTCGCATCAGGCTGGTCTTGCGGTTCTCCTGGCCGTTCATAATCCGCCAAAAGGCCTAGCTGTGGGGGTTGATGTTGTGTGTCCATCAGAACGACGAGATCGAGATCTGATGAGTTTGGCAGAAGATGGATGGGCTAGTTTCGTCGACATTCATGCTGATGTCTTTGGAGCACAAGAAGTCTCAGCGCTTAAGAGCATGGACCCTGTTCGTACCATTCAAGAACGAGATCGTGCATTACGCTACTTTTATGCGCTATGGTGTCTCCGAGAAGCCTATGTCAAGATGACAGGGGATGCTCTTCTGGCGAGCTGGTTGAAGGACCTCGAGATGCAAGACTTTGCCCCTCCAGAAGAAATAGCGAACCCCCGGCAGGTTCGGCTTAGAGGCAAGACGGTTGAAGGTGTGGACTTGAGACTGATGCCGCTACTTGAAGAATACATGATCTCCACAGCCATAAGAAACGGCCATGGTGGGGAAACTGTCGAGATTGAGGAGTTTCAAAATCTCGACATAGAAGAAGTATTAGCGTTCGGAGAAAAGGCATCGGAATCATGATTTTCGATAATGTCATGAATAGTGAGTTAATGCAACTGCAATTGTCCGACAACAGTGTTTCTTATTTTCTTGGGTCATGTCTCATAGCATAGATACATCACGTCTCCTGATAGATACCTGAAGATATCCCAGTTCCACGTTTAGAAGTTCTTACCAAAGAACTCAAGGACGGTCTTGTAACCCCTCTCATACTCCTCCTTGACACGGTTGTCACTGAGGTCTGCACGAGCAGCCATCCAGCCGTGGATCTGGTCCTTGAAGGTCTCTACGTGCTTGGCCACTTTGAGGTTGTCCTTGAACTTCTTGACCTCCTCATCGGGCTCCTCCTTGGATGCTAGAAGCATCGTAGGGATAGAAATACCCTCAGCGTCAGAGGCGTCAACCATGGCGGGGTGAATCTGGGCGGCGATGGAGAAGGGGTTGGTGTCTGCCTTGGTGCTCAGAGCGACAACCTTACCACCCCAGCAATACTATTCAAAGACTTGTCAGTGCTGAAACATAGCTGGAACCAAATAACACTCACTCCAATGATGCCGAACTTCTCGATGGAAGAGTCCTGGTCCTTGACAGCTTTTACGTAGTCGGGAACTTGGCCAGCAACCTTGGGGGGAGGGTATGTGCCGAAGAAGTCTCCAAGCTGCTTCTTCTTGTCATCATTGTCTGGGGGGTAGCTGGTATCGAAGTGACGGTTAGTGTGATTCTATGCAATCGTCGTCAAAAACATATCGGATAGTGAGCTCTTACATTTCAATGGGGCAAGGACTACCCTTGAACCAGTCAGGGATGAAGACTTTGTACTTTTGATGAGCATCACTAAAGGCGAGGATATCAGCTCCTTGGAGAGTCTGTTCAAAGTAGCCAAAGATGTCGTAGATCACGACAATGGCCTTTTTAGCGTCGACGGGGCCAGTGACATCTGCCCAAGTTAGTTCTTGCCTCTCCCCGTTGCAGCAGTTGCCCTACAAGTCTTATAGCCTCCAATATCTTTATAAGTTCCCTTTGCCTCATATCCCTTAGAGACAACAGGTGGGATGTTGCAGCAGGCCTCATTGTGGCCGTGAGATGCGGGCATAGTCGTCATGATGGGTGAGCTGGACTGGCAATTGCTGAAGATGCAGCTATCGAGATCTCTAGTAAACAAGCCTCAGCAAGAACTAAGATTTGAGGTTATGCGGCGACAGAAGAATGACTTACTGGATTAGTGCTGTAGCAGATGGGAAAGAAAAATATCGAGAATGTTATCATAAAAGGTGACGGAATTAAAGAGGGTTGAGCTCTCGATTGCGGGGAGGAGGGGAAGCTTTGAATGGGGAAGGACCAATGATGTCACGATTCGCTCTGCAACTGTAACTGCACTGCCGTTCACCCTTCATGAGAAGTTCTATTCTCTTCAAGTCATTCAGTTAAATATCATAATAATCCTATAAAATGAGCTACATTTTCATATATACCATATGTAGTAGGTGGGGCATCACGGTCGATCAAATTGCTATTCAATCACGAATACATCGTTCGAGCTTCTCGCTCTAAAAATAGTTGCTGACCAGCGGCCCAGGAGGGAGGAGATAACAATATTTATCGTCATGGATCAAATATTGGATGATGATTTTTGTTTTGTTTTGTATCTAAAAGTCGAGTAGTACTGTCGCTTTGTTCTGACGTTTCATTCATCAGATTCCGTTCCCTGAAACTTGGAGCCAATCCAATGCTATCCCATAACATGATATGATATATCCTAAGCCAAAGGCCAAAACTCCATCATACCTATGCAATTATGTACCAGAACTCCTTCTTATGCCATCTTTTTTATTTATTTACCCGCCATGCTTCAGTAGGTATTTCCGTCAGTTTCAGCCTGTTCCAGACAGTCCGAGATCGACTACATCATGCTCCCCGTCGCTATTTCGCATGTCGTCTTTGACCTTGGCCAACACCAGCTTTCATGAATTGACACTTGGTTTCACCTGGGCTGTAGCTGTTTTCCAGCCCTCTAAATGACTATAATCATCTAATCGGGGAGTTCGGGCTAAGCCCTCCCATTCGTCGTACCACAACTTGCATCTTCTCAATGAGCTCCGGTATTCTGTATGGCTTTACCATAACATCATCGCACCCAGCTTGCTTGGCTTCCATAACCTGTTCCGGCCGTGCGTTGGCCGTTACAGCAATGATAGGAATTCGACCTCCAGACGCACAAAAGATTTCGCCCTCCGCTTCTAGCTCGCGAATGATCCGCGTGCAGGTCAATCCATCCTGAATTGGCATCTCGATATCCATCAAAACGAGATTGATGGCGATAGGCAGCGGATTCATGTTACTCCTCCCTGAGCGACCACTGCCTACCTGAAGACCAAGTCCCGGGACGGAACCTTGCCTGCGTTTCAACTTGTCAAGGGCTTCGATTCCATGGTTAGCAACATCCACCATGTAGCCTCGATCTGTCAACCCGCGTCTCGTAATTTGCTGGTTAATGAGGTTGTCCTCGACAACGAGAATTCCGTCAAGTCGAACGTTTCCCCCTGGATTTTGATGTTTCTGTAGGCGAATATCTCGGCAAGGTCGTTTGCCATCAGTTTCCACACCATCAGCACCAGCAATCAGCCTAGCTGCCGCAGCTGCAGCTAGGGCTTCGTTCCGAGAGGCTTCGCTTGGAACATAAGCCTCGATGTAGAAAGCGAACGTAGATCCCACGCCAGGTTGGCTGAAGACACCGATCGCGCCGTTCTGAAGCTCTGTTAAACGCCTTGAAATGAACAACCCAAGACCTGAGCCGCCGTATTTGGTATGTGTCTTGGCGCTCGCTTGAACGAATTTATTGAAAAGGTTACCCATCTCTTCCACCGTTAGGCCCTGGCCCGTATCCTTAACCTCAAACAACAGATATACGGGACGACTACGCCCCTTGAGGGCGGGTTGGTCATATTCCTCAGAGACATCGCAGAATCGGGGAATAAATTGCACCACTGTCATGTCTTCTCCTGGCGGTTCCAGCGACCCTTTAACGCCAACAGTGACATTCCGGGTGGTGCCAGATTTGGTGAACTTCAAGGCATTCGTAAGAAGATTGATCAAGACTTGCTGAACTCTGCTTGGGTCCAGGTCAAGATAGTCGTATGCGAGATCCTTATACGAGCTGTCAACGTAGGAGGTCAATTCAATATCCACACGGCGAGCCTCCACCTCGAACATCTTGAGAGCACCGTTCACAATCTGGATCGGATCCACCGTACAGGGGGTTACAGCCAGCAACTTTGAGTCAAGTTTGGACATTGTCAGGATATCGTCTACGATGCGCTTCTGGTGTTGAGCGCATGTCACGATGGTCTCGGCGTTCTCGATGCTGTCCTCCAAAAGCTTTCTTTCCTCGACTGATCTCTCCCCAACACTTCTCCCTTCACCTTGAGAGCTGTTTCGTGTTGGTGTAAGAGGGGCGGAATTGTCACTGATGTCTTGCACTCTTACGAGAGAAGCAATAATGGCGTCGGTACAATGAAGGATAGCGCTCAATGGATTCCGCATCTCGTGTGAGGTCATATCGATGAAGTTTTCCTGCTGGCGCTTAGACTCGATCGCTTCTTCCTTGCGAAGTTTCTCCTGCCCCAATTGCCATTTCTGTATCGAAACATCGCTCAGGCAGCCGGTAAAAGATTGAATTACACCATCAGAGCTCCTGACTGGCATGAAGGTAGCAAGAACCCATCGTGGGGCTAAAGATGGATTTCCGTGGCTGTCTTCAGTCATCCAACCGTTGCGAAGTCGAAACTCGGCCGTTTCGGTTCGCCCTGATTCAACCAGCCTATCGAGGCTTTCCTGTAGGATATGGAGATCTTCCTCTACAACACATTCTGGCCAAGGCCTCACGTCGGTCTTGGTGAGATCGACCTTTTTTAAGTCTGTCAACTCCCAGAAAAGATTGTTCGCGCTGAGCAATTTTCCATCCATACTGACATCGTACATTCCAACAGTGGCAAACTCGGCGAGACGCTTCAGGTTCTCTGCTTCTTGCGCCCGTCGCACTGCCTCCTCAGCCGTGTCTTTCTGTATCGTCACGTCAGTCAGGCAAGTAAGAATTCGAATGACACTGCCATCCGGAGCTCTCTCAGCCTTCGTGGAGGCCAAAATATGACGCGAGACCCTTTCATCGATGGAAGATAGTGGGCCTATAGGAGATTTGAAACTTTTTGGCCCTGCTGCGTTTCCGTTCCGGGCGATGCGGTATTCGAAAGTAACAGTATCAAGTTCCTGGACATCTTTGTATGCCTGTCTGACTTTTTGTTTATCTTCCTCAAGCACTGACTCGAGCAGTGCGTCTTGCATGAGTGTGCCTTTTGGATATCCGGTGATGCGATGCCAGGCATCATTGGCGAAGGTGATGTTACCGTCGACGTCAACAAAGCACATACCCACAGGGATAAAGTCTGCCACGGCGGTGAACGTTTGTATGGACCTCTCTGCCTGTTCAATTTGATACTCTAGTCGCTGCGTAAGCATAACATTGTCATAGGCAGCCTGCTCAGTAATATTGCGCCGCCGGCGGGCCTCCTCTTCCAAGAGAACTGTTGAAGCAAGGGAGCTTGTAAGTTTCTGGCTCAACAATGATATGAATTGACGATAATCGTTATCGTATGGTCGTCGAGGATTCAGGCCCAAGAACAGAATACCCATTACATTTTCTTCTTTGGTCGGACGAATAGGCAACACAATGGCAGCCTGACAAGGGTCGCCGAAGCCGCGCCATGCCAATCCATGCAATAAGTCTTTCGGCAATGTTCCGTTCTTCATCTGTAGAAGAACTGGTTGGCGCTGATCAAGTGACCTCCTCAGGATAGAAGCTATCCCCTCATCTGTTTCCTTCAGGTTGAGGACTCGGGGAGCAATGACATGTCCTTCTGGCACTCCGAGCGAGCCCTCGAGATGACAGATTTTGGAACAATTATATTTTGATGGTGTGGTGTCATTCTCATCGTCTGCCACTGAGTATAAGAAGGCCAGTGGGACATCGTAAGTTGGGCTCCAGCGTTCCAGTTCCTCGATCGTCCTGGACCAGTACGACTTAGCATCCTTTGTGGATACCAGACCCTCGCCGAGATCGATAAGCATCTTCATCCTTCGCTCCCAAAGTCGTCTTGAGGTCATTTCGAGCAGCGAGTGCTGGATTCCCAGGCACTTCTTGTCGTAGACAATGGGAACCATGGAAGACTTGACATACGTCTCTTCGTACGAGCCGTCTATTAAAGGAATGAAGAATTTCGACTCGTCCTCAGCATTCGAGTAGTTTTTCAACGGCGAGGCTGTCATTTCATCGAGTCTAGCCTTAAGATGAGCCCAGGCCTCCGGTGCTGGTCGTCCTAAAAGTCCAGGATGTCGGGCGCCGCAGTACTTTGAAAAGGCTTCATTGTAAAGCGTGATATATTCGGGACCCCAATAAAGCGCCACTGGTCGCGATTCTGAAACGAGTTGATTGAATGTATGTTGAAGTTGAGCAGGCCAATCTGCCATGCGGCCTAAAGGCGTCGATTCCCAATCCACACTTTGAACCACATCAAGGAATGGCTCTGCCTCGGAATCAGAAACAGGAACCATAAGTCCAGGGTTTGATTCGTCGCTATAAAGCAAGGGAGTTTTGCTCTCCGATTTTTTTCGGGATGGTAAACGGGTATTACTTAGAGCATTGTCCAGTGGAGATTTTTGGGGGTACTTTCGAGTTGTCTCGCCTTCCTTTCCTTCTATTCGAACTTTGCGCGGGGGCTCTGACGAAGGAGGCGTTTCATTCCCACTCATCACAACCCATTGGCCCAGAACTATGCTTCGCGTCCAGTAAACACCAAGATACGGGAGTGAGTGTTGTGTGTTTGTCGGTGCAGGACCTGCTGCATTGGTTTGAGATGTTGGCGCAGATGGTGGGCTGGTAACCCAATTCCAGAACGGCGAGTGGGAAACATCTTGAGGGATAGAGGCAATAGACTGGTCGAGGGTATGAGAATTTTGTAATGCAGGATTTCGGTATAGTATATCGGCTGAATAATGGGAGGCCTTCGAGGGTATCTGTTCGGGTAGTGCAACGACGAATGTTGGTCGAGGGTCAGAAGCGACAAGGTCTATAAGACCGAGGTGTTGAAGAGCTGGAGGCGGCATTGAGCTGAATGGTCATGCCAGAACCCGAATGATGAGACCGCGAGGGCTGGCAGAAGTTAAGAGGGACCAGTAGCTACTGGGAAGCGCCCTAAGATCGAGAGAGAGGTGAGGTGTTGCTCGTATTTTGTGTCGTCATTGCAGTCGCAAACTGAAGGCTCAATGTCAAGGTCTCGAGGTGTAGTGTGAGGATTAAGGTCGTCGAAGTCGCAAGCTATCAGTGGCTTGTAAGAAAGAAAGAGAGGCCTGAATGCGTTCAGCCTGAAGAAGAATGTGAAGCCATCATCTTGTCATGGTCGGGAAGAAATTGGGTGGGCAATGGGCGTGTTTTGTTGGTGTTGGTACGGGCGGAAGGTTCTGTATCGCCAGCGCCAGGTTGCTAGGATTGGGGGATCTGCTGTAAGCCTGTAATGTGCATAAGGTGGAGCAGCGCCCTGCTGCAGGAGAAGCCTGGTTGGATGGGCAAGTTTGTTTAGTGGGTGATGAATGATAGATGACAAAACTTAGTGGCTTTTTCACCAAAGAGGAACGGTCATTCTAGTGGCTGTCTCCACTTCAGTAACTGCCTGCTTCTTGGTTCTTGGCTGGCGGTGAATTCCTGGATTCCAATTCCAAATCAAGCTTCGATTTCTTCTTACTCATATGACACTGAATAAGAGCCACTTTATACGATACTCTCCCATAATGGAACTCACATTTTAAAATATCTGACCGGTATTGCCAAAGAGACCACAAGGATCTCAGCGTGGCTTAAAGGGCTTGCCTGGTATAGGCCCCTTACAGGCGACACACACTAAGACGCGCCATGCACCCTACTGGAAATCAAGCACCTTGAAATGGGGGCTGGGGCTTGAGAGGCTAAGGCACCTAGGAAAGCAATAATTGCTCCGGTGGCCAACTAAAACCAGCGTCATTGAAAGAGGCGCGATGTGCAAAAAGAGAAGGAGAAAGAGAGGTCACCCATTAAATGTGGCCGATTCTGGCGTACATTGCTGAGACGGCATTGTCTATGAGATGGTGTCGACAATGACTGAAAGTGAAAGTTGCCGGTGCCATGACTCGAGATGTTTCAACTGAACGAATTTTCTTTAAAAATTCGATGAGACAAAATTTCATAAAGATCCTAGTCTATAACCATTTTAATAGTTTAAGCCAAGCACGGGATCGCTCTGTCGCGTGCGATGAACCAAAGTGTTCTGAATCTGTAGGCTTGTGATCACGACAAAAAAGATGTCAATATTTCCCATATGCATCAGGAGAGGTTGCGGGCACTGCAAATTGCGAGATGGGCAAAGCCGAATTCAGGATGAAGATAGCCGAAAACGCATTCTCGCTAACTGCGATACTTGATTCGCTACACTAACACTAGGCATGTATTTTCTGATATCAGAAGACTAAGGTATGCGTTTATAGCGCAACATCGCGGCATGCAGGTTTATGAGGCAAAACTACCTAACGCTCAGCCGTCACTACAACAGCGCTAAAAGCATTACAGCCATGTGCTGTCCGTGTTGAAGCCATCTTCGTATCGGCGAATTTGAGATCGGGAGGCTTGAGGTGCGTTACGATATGCACAGTCGACGCCTTAGCATGCCGTCCCCGATCTCGGAATGTGTCTCACATGGCATGGGCATCAATCCGATCGATCAATGATGGATGGTGAGTGACTTCACTAGCTTTTCGGGTGACAACTGTCATCCTCGTGCTGTTATCCTACCCGATTGAGTTTGGCTCGCGCTCGGGGGCTTGCGCATCTCCCGAACTCACCAAGCTCTCGGTACCGTACTAGTAAACTAACTTCAACCCCAGTCCCGAGTTGGACTTGGCCGCTGCTAAGAAATGCTAAGATCTAAGGTAGAGGAAGTCCGCGATTACATGGTCCACCGAAGGGGCAAAGGTTCCATAGATGCTGCGTACAGTAAGGTATTCCAGTAGTTGAGTTGCCATATTAACAGACACGCACAACGCTAAGGTGGGAAGTGGGAAAGTTGGTGGCCATCTTGGGCATGTTATCAGACTCAAAGCCTCTGATGAGAATCGTGATGGGACTTACTCTAGTTTCGAATCTTCGGCAAGCCAGAGGAATAATATCTTTGGCAAGATCTCTTGGCAAACACATCAAGATACTAGGTAAGGTACGCTCCAGTTTAGTGGCCGGCAAATGCCTTATCCGATCGATTGGTACCTTCCATAAGTAGGGCAGCAAGTGTTAAAGGAAGTACGTTGCTCCACGATGGCGCGTTTAGAGCAGGCACAGTTTCAAGCGGTGCCTGGCCCAAGAGCCTGGCTCCTGGGTCTTTGATCGCTCGATGGTCGTCACTGGTTCCTGCTCGATGCTGGACTGGCTTGATCCGTGGGTGATCGATACTAAATATATCACATCGCTCTAGAGGCTATTTCTTCACCATTTTCAACTCTATAGGACTTTATCAGGCGCTATCCCTCATTGATCATTCTGAGGTTGCTTATTACAATCGTTATTGCTGCAAAACCAGCACCAGTTTACTGAAAATTCTTCCAATTATTTTCATCAGACATCGTCTTCTTTCACTTTCGTTCTACCACGATGTGCAAGTGCTTCACTGTATACCCTCATGGGGTACGTGGACACCATCTTTTAACTCATGAAGGGCTCTCAATTGCGGGACACTCATAGTACTTCTGCCCCGTACATGAGTGCTACCATGCTATATTCACAATTGTACAAGTTGTTCAGCCTTCCTGTGGGGAATGTGCTGTCGTTTTCTTTTACAACCATCCTCTTGCGTTTTGGAACCACCCACAAGACCTTAAGGCTTCAACAGTCGAATTTGCTTTAACGACAGCTACCGGCATGAGGCCAGATAGGAATGCAGCCAATGCTCCTCTCAATCAGGTTGCGGAGATTCCAGACCCCAATGTCTCCCTGGATATGCCCGACCACGATACGCTCCCCTTTAACGACGTTACTTATCGGATGCTTTCGGCCACCATGATTGAACACCCTCGCATGCCAAACATGTTTCTCCTGAAGTTTGTAACATTCGATGGCCACAGGGCTTACCAGCCATGCTGTGAAAATATCGATCTCCTTAATATCCTCAGTCCATTGCGCACCATTGAAGGCGATAGCGATCCAATTTTCAGGGCAGCTCGCGAGTGGTCATGCATCATCCAAGCTCGCCAGCTTCCCAAGGATGTTAGATAGGTCCTTGCACTCATCTATAACTTTGCCTGCACGATGTTGCAGCCTGAAACAACCGAAGATTACATCTGGAAGATGAGGCCTTGGCTTATGCATTGGTATCAAGTTGCGGACAACCTTTTCACAAAGTTCGACATACTTGCCACGGCACCAGAGCCAGATTGGTTCATGCGGCCTCGATCACGCCCCAAATCACCGTCGACACAAGTCACGATGGTTGAAACCTCGGAAGATCATGCATCATCTCTCATATCTAGTCTTGTTCTGAACTCGGAAGTGGATGATACAGACCCCTTGATCGTGCCAGCACCCTCAAGTATAGTCGACTGTTTCAGCTGCTCATCTGAAGCCAATGTCAGCAATGGTGGTTCGGTAGCTGCCATGTTCGATCCAACTCCAGGTGGCCGAGTATTCAATACACAGAGACGTCTTAGCAATGCAGACAGTGCTATTTCGAGGACATTGTTTCGGTATAACGCTTTTCAGGAGTCATCAGCTCTCGGCATTACAAACACAAGTTCTTTTCAGTTCAATCCTCTGGCTAAAAAAGCTGAGCCTCTGGAGGATTTTGATGAGGAAGATCTGTTTGATTCGGCCGGTGACTCCTCCTGGTCAGTGTGCGAGTCGCTATTTGATGAATAAAACGAGAGTGCATTATCAGAAGGACAGTCTGATCATTTGACCTTGGCACGGCATGGGGGAGGTTCTTTTAGTGGACAATTTGAGATAATAGGTGCTGAGGTTGGGAATTCGATATGCTAGCGTGATAAACAGCGACCAAATAAATAGAGCAAGTTTTGTTCGGTTTTGATGGTTGACTACCTACATGCTCTTATCCTCCTTCTGTTGTGCCACCTCCGTCTGAATCAAAACTACTTGCCTAATAATTCTCGACGTTCAATGCAGGTTGTCTGAGTAGTTGTCCAGCTATATGTTTCGGCTTAGGCAGAGCATATTTGCCGAAGCAGATATCGCCATGACTTACTGGGCAGCAATCAGGCTCATGTAAATTCCCCAGACAACACCGGCCAACGCGCCCACAAGGTTGCGTCCTTCAACCGTCTTGATAGCCGCAAAGTTGACGATACTGACAGCAGGCCAAAGCTTCCAACCGGCAAAGATGAGAGGAGCAAAATCCATTTTGGCAGCCTCCCATACGGCTGCCCAGTTAACACGTCCAAAGTCAAGAGTACCGGGTGAAGTCCAATATGTGATGGCCTTGGTGAGACTGGTGATGACAGGAGCAGGCTGGATAGCTGAGCGTACAGCATGGGTGTACGTGCTAAAGAGAAGGGTATTCACGGCAGCACCCACGGTTTGGTCGAGAAAGAATTTAATAAGAGTGTTCCGGACGGAAAGTTTGGGTTGCATTTTTTGGGCATTTTTGGAGTCCTTGGCTTTTGAGGCATCATCAGGATGCGCGGGGAACGTCAATTCAAGAAAATCCTGCCTGAGAGATGTCAGTCTGAAGGGTTCTACATAAGATGAGGCACACATACCAGTAAAAATTGGGCGGTGTACAAATAACGTTGAAGAGTAGGAACTGGAATACAGGAATCCAGTCAATGACAATATCGTTCTGAGATCAAGGTAGTCAGTGCCAGCATTTCAACATTTCAGGGCATATATGTATATACCAGATTTACACCCGCTTTGTAGGCTGTGATAGCTTGAGCCAAGACGTTGGCGATACCACCTAAAGCAGCACTCTGAATGGTAGCCATAACGACAGGAGGGTAGTCCATCTTTTCTATGATTTTGTCGGATACCTCGTGGTTAATGTGACAGGATGAGAGGACAATGTCAAAGAAGTTGAAAAGGATAGAGACGTGTTAAGTTGAGACGGTGAGATCGGCACTAAGATAGGCGAGCCAAGATTTCCGACGACACTCTACCTAGGTACCTATAGTACTAAAAGTTGTGTTATTTCACGACTACAAGCCACAAGTTGGATCGTATGCTCATCAAAAATAAATCTGCCTAAGCGCTGTGTCTTTCAGTGAAACAATGGAAGGATGTGAATGAATCATCCAAAAGATACAAGGAGGGAGTGTTGATTAAGGTAGGTAAGGTAGTTTAGCTGCGTGTCCTGTTTGATTGGTTCACGTCAAGTGCTCCCCATACAATTCTCCTAAAACCTTACCTACTAATCTACTAACTCACTCAAGGTATCGAGTCCAGTATCTTTTTTCCCCATAGCCGCTTCTGGATTTGACCTTGACAAAAGTCACTGGTATAAAGTAGTTGAATAGATTAAATCATTGACGTTTCTTCTATGCTTAGTCATTCAGATCAGGTTGTTATCGTACATCCCCAGTCATCCTTCATTACCCTCTCCGTCCCAACTTTGACCAACTTTTGCGCTCCCCAGCCCTCAAACCTCTTTCAGTGCAATGCAGATATCCAAGACACAGCAGCTGATTCGCTTGTGGCCTTTTTATCCGTTACGCTCTGGTGAGTAGCCACATGAAAAAGAGCTGCACGAAGTAGGAGTAGATAAAGAGGAACTTGGTGCGTTGGCTACGTTTGGCCCGTGAATCCGTCTGCATCGGCCCGCTGGAGCCGGCAGAAGTTTCAGGGAGGAGAACATACTTGAGTGATCGCATCTAAGCAGATAGTTAGTATGTGTGCGTGTGTGTGTGTGTTTCAGCTAATCACGCTTACCAAAAAGAGCGAGTTTGCAAGGTAGGTATAGACAAAAATCAGCCAGCCAACCCAGCCACCAGTGCCTTTGCCTCCGTTGAGGATCTCAGCAACGACGATAGTGACAATGATTCCGACAAATTTGTATCCAGAATAGGCGATCAAATCGAGGAGTTGGGACTGGCTAGAGATACTCAGGAGGTAACATCCTAGCTTCAGGAAGAAGATCTCGACGATAACAACAATAAGACTAATTGTAGCCGTCTTTCCAAGAAGCTCTGGTTGAAACTGATTGTTGAGACCAGCAATCAACGTGGAGAGGAGAATGTATGTCACCAGTGCCATAACTGCCACAATTAGCCAACCTATCCTATCTTTGAAGGACTTCAACCTTGTACTACACACCTGGAATATACATATCGGGACTGTTGATGTCTTCTCGTGGGGGCAGATACCAGCCTTCCTGGCCATTCTGCCCTACAGCTTGCTTGCGCGACCAAGGCTTGTGTCTCCAGGGGAAAAGGACGAGGAAGAGCTTATTGACAACGTAGGAGTTCGAGACGTTAAAGTAGTGCTTGAGGGCAGAGACATTGACGTATCGTCCAAACTATTAGACCAGTCAGTATCAGAAACTACAAATACCACCGCGTTGCCCGTAGGACTCACGTTCTGCTCCATGTATTCCTGTCCATGTTTAAATGCCGTCTGTCCAAATTGCGCCGCTACCTGCGCTGTAGGGTCGTTCATAAAGTTACCATATGGGCCAAAGACATTGCCGCTGGTACCGCCCTGCTGCTGATATGGGTTCCCTCCCGCATTGGCAGCGTAGCCTTGCTGTGACTGCGCCGAGCCTGGGGGGGGAGGCGGCGATCTTAGCTGAGGAACTGTCGACACATGCTGAGGAACTGGATGGTGAAGTGGAGGTGACTGCGCGTAGGTCGCTCGCTGCATGACGAAGAAAAGTGCGTGTCTTTAATGCGCTGTGTGTTATTTGGTATTTTGCGCCGTTGCGAGGTCGTCGAGTTGAGGTGAGTTGGTGGTCAAGGATGACGAGATCAAACGTAGGTAAAGCTGTTGTTTGTTCCTAGGAGGTCCAGTTCAGGAAATGTGTCGATTTCCTCTGATTGGGCGCTAGCATCATGGAGAGCTCCAGCCTGGAAACACCCACTGCCACGGCTACCTTAGTGGGGAGCTTAACGTCAGCCCCTGTCTCTTTCTACAGAAGACAGACACGTGATTAAACGTTTAATCATTTAATATTGAGGCAGAGCTCGCGCCTATTTAATGATTGGGTTCAGGAACTTGAGATATAAGCATCATCACTGAGGCAGAGAAGGAAATAAGAGGGAAGTATTTCTGTTCACCCATTTCATTTGGTGACCTATGCTGTAACCGCTTGGAGGTTTTCACCAAGGAAGGCCTAGGCCCAAACGGCATGTCCGGGTCAAGTCCTTGTACTTCATTTTTAATGTGCAGTACCTAGTTTTATCTTATCGTTACCTGTAGTTAGGTATTACGCTCCCACCCTAATGCTCTACAGTAGCCACATCTACCAACGAATATTTCGCCTCCCTGTTGGTTTGCGCCTTACTTCTCCCACCACCATCATTCTTCTTCACCAAAGTTCAAGAGAGATACTGGCAAAATGTTGGATTCCTTCGAAATATTAACCACCTCAGGCGTGGTTGTTTGGTCACGGACTTATACTCCCATAAACCCTTCCATCATCAACAACTTCATCGCGGACACTTTTATCGAGGAGAAGAGTGGCGCTATTGCCCTCGGCGACTCCAGGTCTGCCGCCGTTAATCCTGCTTATAAGAGTGATCAACATACTCTCAAATGGACTCTGGTTAAGGAATTAGGCGTCATCTTCGTCGTGAGTCCTGACTCTTACTTGTCATGATGGCTTCACCCCCCGATCCTCGGCGCTGACGTCTCCACTCTCTCCTTAGGCCGTTTACCGATCGCTCCTCCATCTCTCATGGGTTGACAAGCTCGTTGATAATATCAAGACCATCTTTGTCAAGCTCTACGGTGAACAATTAACCAAGCCGCATACTACCCTCGTTGAATGCCACGCCTTCGATGAATACTTCGACATACAACTTGAGGAACTTGACCAGACTAGTACCAAGGTTCCCTCCGCCACTATTACGGCCGGCGCAGTCCCATTAGGAGAAGAACCCATTTCAGAGAACACTGGCGACGGCCCTCCCGTTGCGCCAGGCCTAACATACCGAGGGCGCCACCTCAATGGGCCTCAGGATACCCTTTCAGCCGACGAGTCGACCCCCGCCTTGACGCCGAATGGATCGCGACCCGGAACGCCAAATAATCATCTTCTTGTCGCAAAGGGTGGCCCTATTGCAAAGATTTCTCGGCGCGCTCGCAAAGCGAAGAATCAGATATCAGCTCCCGCCTCTTCCGGCGACGAAGCGCCGCGAAAGAAGAAAATAACCGCCAAGAAGGGGCGCAAATGGGACGCTGATGGCTTCGCAGATGAGGAAGACGACGTCCAGCTTGATTACTCTGCAAAGGCGCATGCTACCAGTGACTCCGAAGTTGAGGCGATAGGGCGATCAACAGCTATTGATGAGATTGATTCCACAACCTGGGGCTCAACATCAAAAGGCAAGTTCGTGCTCAAGGATCTGGGTGATGAGGTACATGAGATCCTTGCTTCTGAGGCAGAAAAGGCAGCGGAAGCAAAGACACAGACCAAATCTGGCCTCTTAGGGTCCGGTGTCAGCGCCATCAGCGGTCTGTTCCGCAACGTCGTTGGAGGCAAGACATTGACTAAGGAGGATCTTGACAAGGCCATGAAGGGCATGGAGGAACACCTACTTCAAAAGAATGTAGCACGAGAGGCTGCTGTCCGACTATGCGAAGGTGTTGAGAAGGAATTAGTTGGTGTGAAGACTGGCAGTTTCGAGAGTATGTCCACTGTTCAGTATCCTGCCATATTGACTTCATTCTAACTAGTTTGGCAGGCATCAATGCCAGGATTCAAGCCGCCATGGAGGCCTCGCTAACAAAGATGCTCACTCCAACATCATCCCTTGACCTTCTCCGCGAGATCGACGCCATCACCGCCCCTCCAGTGACATCTCTCCGCAAGGCTCGTCCTTATGTCATGTCAATTGTCGGCGTCAACGGCGTGGGAAAGTCTACCAACCTCTCTAAAATCTGCTTCTTTCTCCTCCAGAATAAGTACAAGGTTTTAATCGCCGCTGGTGACACTTTCCGCTCTGGCGCTGTTGAGCAACTTGCTGTTCACGTTCGCAACCTCAAGGAGTTAACGGCTCGTGAAGGTGGACGCGTTGAGCTCTACCAGAAAGGCTACGGCAAGGATGCTGCTACTGTTGCAAAGGATGCTGTGAGCCATGCTGCGCAAGAGGGCTATGACGTTGTTCTCATTGACACAGCCGGTAGAAGACATAATGACCAACGTCTGATGTCTTCTCTTGAGAAATTTGCTAAGTTTGCACAACCTGACAAGATTCTCATGGTTGGTGAGGTACATCTTCCCCTTTCGAATCTTAACCGTGCATCAACTAATGTCAATTCCAGGCTCTTGTAGGTACTGACTCGGTCGCTCAAGCACGCAACTTTAATGCTGCTTTTGGTGCTGTTCGTACACTCGATGGCTTTATCATTTCTAAGTGTGACACTGTTGGAGACATGGTTGGAACTCTTGTTAGTCTTGTTCATGCAACAAATGTCCCTGTGCTTTTTGTTGGTGTTGGTCAGCACTATTCAGACCTGCGAAATTTCTCGGTGAAATGGGCTGTAGAGAAGCTTCTCAGCAGCCACTAAAAAGGAAAGGGGCACATATGTCTTGAACATCGTGGGGGTTGTTCGTGGACCCGGGTAGCCATATATACCTCTATATCGTTTTGAACAAAAGAATGATTCCCCCTTTGCAGCTGATGCGCGTATTATCTGATCTAAAAAAAAGTGTACCAGGATCTTCATTCCGTCAGGACTTAGTCAAAACCATTGCATCTCATTTTATGAATTCATTCAAGTGTAAATTATAATTATGTACAACCAAGCAATCGTCTTTGCTTTGTCGCGCCAAATTGGCGTCTACCACCACACCGCTATGCAAACGATAATGAGGGGAATAATTGAAATATTAAAACTCGTTGGCCCAGAATCTAGTTCCAGACGATTGCCATTCCTTTTTCTTCTTTTTTTATCCTTTTTCTTGTATAGCTTTGACAGCTGTCTTCATTACCCGATCTTCCTCCAAATATGAACCTCATCATGAAGTTGAACAATGAGAGACAAAGAATGAGACTCCAAGAAAATAAAAGACGAATAATCCCAATCTGTGTAGCATAAACATCAATCCAAAAGGGGGTATCTTTCTAGGTTCGCAGTCTTGGTGGAACTAGTGTAATAATGTGAACCGCGTATATGTATGCATCGGCCGTAGTTGGTGATTTTGACAAAGGAAATAAATGAAATAAATAATCATGACAGAGCATCCTCTGCTTGAAGCTTATAAGTCTTCGAATTCCCTCAATCTTCAAAGAAATCGTTGTCATCAAAGTCTCCGGGCTGGGCGTCCGAATCGTAACCGCTAGTTCGCATCATTGGAGGAGTCATGGGCCCATCTTCTGATTTCCTAGGCGGCGGCGTGACAACCCTTGACTCTGCTCGATGCGAAGTGTTTGAAGCTCCTCGTGCTCTTCCAGATACGTAGTTTTGTGAAGGAAAGCGACGTCCGGTACTACTGAAAGCGGTGGGCTGAGGCTTGTTGTCTTCGGGTGGTGTTTGGCGTAGGCTAGAAGCAGGAGGTGTCATGAGGCCACTCAAAGAGTTGTTCTGGGAAGTCGAGTTGCTACGTGATGGTGTAGCGTTTCGTCCCGGGGCGGGCGAACTGAGGACACCAGACAAACTACTGAGTGAGGGCTGACCGCGATTTCCCCTTCGCCAGTTGCCCCAAGCAGCTGCGAGAGGGCCAATGGTTTGTGCCACACGGGGCGTAGCGTTTTGAATTGTCTGGGCAATGTTCGGTAGGTTGATGGCGGAACCGCCATTCATAGCTCTCTCTCGTTCCTGCTCTTCCATTTGGAGGTTGGCTTTGAGTCTGATCGCGGCATCCTTCACTGCGTCGCGATCAAAGCGATCACTCTGCAGTGCAGCAATAATGTCCTGCAGATTCTCATGCCTGACAGCAAGAAGTTCGCGTAACCAAGTGATTTCATCATCGCGCTTGGTAATCTTTGTGGCAGCATCAGGATCAATTTTAGACAAGGAGTGCTCCAGCTCCTCGATGCGCTGCTCGCGGGCCTGGAGTTGCTCCTGGAGAACCATGATAGATTCGCGAAGAGCCTGTGGAGAGATTCTCTCTGGAGGTCCAAGATCCCGCGATGCTTTTCTGGACTGAGCCATAGGGATACTGACATCAGCACCAGCGGATTTGGCAGCTTGAGCCGCGGCAGCAGCCGCCTGCTTGGCGATTTCAAGTTTGTCTTCAAGGTGTAGTATACGATCTTGAAGATGCTCGGTCTTGGAGGTAGACAGGCTAAGGCGCTCCAGAAGATGCTGTTCAGCTTTGTGGGCGTCTTCTTGAGCAATGTGGACCCGGCGCTCATATCGTGTCTGGAGATCTTCAACCTCGTTCTGGTGCTTGCGAGTAAGCTCTTCAATTTCAGCCGACTTGCTGTTCTCAGCCTCTTCAAGAAGCATCTCATTCTGAGCCTTGGCTGTATCAACTTCGAGCCTGACATTATCAAGCTCAGCGCGAAGCTTGGAGTTTTGTTCCTCCAGCTCCTCCCGGATGTAGTTAACTTGGTTATTGGCGGCATCGATTTCGGTCTGCAACGCCATACGGGTTCTCTTAACTTCACTGAGACCAGACTCACGGGCCTCCTCGAATTCGCGCTGGTAACGCATAGCCTTCTGTTCGAGTTTGTGGTTCTCCGTCTTCAGCTCGCCAATGATACCTTCAAGACGTGCACACTCATTGGTGGCACGCATACCGGCTCGTTCATTGGACTGTAGACGCTCCATCTCAATTTCCAGGCGCTCTCGGGTCTTAGCCTCGGCCTGTAGACGAGCGTCCAAAACCTCCTGTCTCGCAAGCATAGCCTGATCCTTCTTGATGCGATGAGCGTTCTCTTCCGCGATTTCGCGAGCAGCTCTGCCCATATCCTCTTGAAGAGAGACAAACTTGCTGCGCCACATTTCACGAACACGTTCATTCTCCTCGAGTTGCGTAGTAAGAGTAGTTAAAGATTTCTGCATGTGCTGATTGTCTTCGAGAGCACGAATTAGCTCAGCTCCCTTCTGTCGGGCAGACTCGTCATATCGCTCGGCCTCTGCACGCCAATGATGGTTGTCCTGTCGAACATCCTTAAGCTCTACTTCCATGCCCTTGCACTTAGCAACAGCCTCGTGCTGAGCCTGGGTAGCGTTGTTCTGAGCAGCCTCCAGGAGGGCAATGCGCATAGCAGTCTTGCTGTTTGCCTGCTCCAACGAGCGCAACTTGTGATCTCTTTGCTCGACAAGCTCGCGGAGACGAACCACCTCTTCACCGGCAGTCTCTCGCTGAACACGAGCTTCAGTAAGTTTATCCTCAGCAGCACGGCGAGCGACAATTGCTTCCTCGCTGAGTTCTTCAGCTCCCCGAAGTCTCTCCTCCAAATCAGCCACGCGCTGGTCGAAAACGCTACGGTTTATAATCTCGACCTCAATACGGGTTTCGGCAGTTTGAAGCTTACGCATAAGCTCAGACGCGAGATCCTCAGCCGCCCGACGTTCGGAGACCTCATTCTCAACCTTTGTCTGCTCGAAGTAAAGACGTTGTTCGAGATCGGTGATCTTTTCCTGAAGTTCAATGAGCTTAGAGTTCTCCACCTCCTCGGACTTGGGAGCAGCAGGCAAGTGGGCCTGCATGGCTTCTTGGATAATCTTCTTCAGACCATCATCACGATTTGCGTTATTTGTAAGCTCTTGCTTCAGACCCTCGAGGGCCTCAAGGATAGCAGTTGGCGGGGCATCTGAAGTGACTGGTGCTGAGGCAGGAGCAGGTGAGGCTTCAAGCTTACTGCGTTGTTGAGCTTGAAGACCTTCCATGACAGCGATCCGAATTTGATCCAAGCGTCGGTCTCTTCGAGGACTCATAGAGCGGCGAACAATGGGTTCGTCATCCTCGTCGTCGGCATCGCTTTGTTGGAGCTCGGCAGAGACACTACGCATATCACGTCGGGAAGAAGGTGTACGTCGAGCACGGGTCGCCAAAACCTGTTGGATGGAGAAGAGCGTCTTCTCCAAAGGCTCCAGACGAGAGGCCAGAAGATTACCCACAACTTCATTGACACGTCCATCGAAGAATTGTGCTCGGCTCTCCAGTTTATCATGCTCATCCTCTGTAAAGGCAGCCTCCCAATCACTAGCAGGTAGACTCTCACCGTCGACAGCATCAGCGCCATCAGGAGTGATCAATGTTCCAGGCGGGTCCAAGAATGGATCTTCGAGCTCGGTGCTGGGTACAGGTTGAGCAGAAACTTCGGAAAGTGGGTGGTGTCCCCGAGGGGTCAAGCTGGCCTCATCACGAATATAGTGGTCGCCAGCAGGCTCCAGTTTGTAAGGAGACGTGTTGGCCATAGACGCGAGATTACGAACTGGGCTTGTCTGCTGCCACTCTGAAGACTCGACGGTCTTGTTGACGCCCATCGTAGGGTTATCAATGAATTGATCCATAACGGCGTCAATCTCCTCGAAAGTGGGTTCATTGTTACCACGACTAGCTGGATGGTTCACAGTAGCTGAAAGCTCAGGTGTAGGCTCCGGCTCCACAGATTCAACGACATCGTCTTCGACAGGTGGAGGGGGAAGAGGCTTCTCGCCAGGAGTTGGGCTTCTAGCGAATCGGGATGCAGCGAGACCCTTAGCAGGCTTAGGAGGATCAGCAAACCGTGAAGCACCGAGCCCCTTAGAAACAGTTCTAGGCGGATGCTGGTTGGCGTTGAGACGAGAAGAACCGAGTCCAGAAGGAGGACGGGCTGGCATAGGGCTAGCCACAGGAGAGGCGTCCGACTCATCTTCTTGTTCGGTTTGGGTAGTCTCTCCATAAGAGTTCGCACCAGGTTGAAAGGGTTCGGCAGCGGCAGATAGCGTCTTCTTGTGCTCGTGCTTGAAGTTATCTTCACCAAATGGTCGAGCATCGTTGAAGCTCTGAATATCCTGATTGGAGTCAAACTCGAATGGTTTCCAGTTGTTGGTTTCGTTGGTCGACGTTACCGAAGCGGCCGCAGAAGGAGCAGCTGTGGTGGCCTTGGTATCAATTTGGTCCGAGGTAACGATAGACGACATCGAGGTATCAGCAGGGAGAACATTGTCATCTTGTGTGGTTGGCTGGGTTTGCTCAGGTGAACGATCGACGTGCGTAGGCTGTTCAGCAAACAATGGTACATCATCGCCACCAGGCGCAGAGCTGCGCGCTCGCTTAACTCTATTCTCATCGGCCAAAGGTGGTCGACGGTTCGCATCAAACTGCTCTTCCGGCTCCTCTGACCGAACAGATGATTGACTAGATGGTCTGACGATCGGGATAGCCTTTGACTTCTTGTTCGATTGCATGTCACTCGAAGAAAGATCAATGCTTCCAAAGATGCTGCCATGGCCCTGGCTAGTTGGGCTTGTGAAAGCATTAGAGTTGGGGGTAAACGTAGGCGCAGCAACGTTGAACTTGGGGCCTGAAGTCGAAAAGCTGAAGGAACTTTCGCCTGGAGAGAAAGACGGCGCATTGACGTTGATCTTGGCCGGTGTGACTTGGGTAGGCTGGTTCGCAGGTGGTGAGGTGAACATGTTCGCATCAGGAAAGTGAGTGTTCGCCTGGAACATGGAGGGCTGGAAACCAGATGGCTCGAAACTGGCAGCCTGGAATTTCCCAGGTTCAAAGGTGCTAGCAGTCGGTTGGAAGCTACTGGCACCAGGTCTGAAAGCGCTCGCGCCAGGTTGGAAGCTGCTTGCGCCAGGTTGAAAGCTACTCGCACCAGGCTGGAATGCACTAGCCGTGGCTTCGAAGCTACTGGCACCAGGTTGAAAGGTATTGCTCTTGCTGCCAAAGTCAAACTGGCCAGGAGTGAAGGAACTCGTTGGGTTGAACTTGAATTCAGGTGCTTGCACATTAAGCTTAGACAGCGAGGATTTGCTGGCATGACTAGAGCGTCGACCTATCTTGTTACCGCTGTCGATCGAACCAGCATCGTTCCATGGGTTGCTGGCTGTAGAGAAGTTCTTCTGATGACCGAATCCGGGGAATTCAAAATCCTGAACAGGTGTGCCCAAATTACTGGGGTTGGTTTCAATCTCGTAAGCCTCGTCAGGTTTATGAGACTCCGGGATTTCGTTGAGGCTGCTGAATTTTGTTAGGTTACTCTCATCAGCAGTAACGCTGTTCTCATTGTGATCGCGGAAGTAACCCTGCGATAAAGAGTGGCCACGGCTGTGAGGTCGAGGATGATGTAGGACCAGGGGTTTGGATTGCTCATTAGCAAATCGTTCCTGAACAGTAAACTGGCCAGATGCTTCATGACCATGAGCAGGTACAAACGGATCTGGGAGCGTGGCAGGTTGTTCGTTTTGAGGCTGAGGGTTGTAATCTTCGTGCTCCAGTTCATTGCGAAGCTGCTCTTCCAAGTGGTACTCAGCATCATCAATCTCGGCTTGCAGGGTGTCCGTGTTCTGTTGTTGAGGAGGTTCAGGTGTCCTTGATGGGCTCTTGCTTGGGGCCTCTTCTTCATCTTCACGGACTTCTTGCAAACGAGGTGAGTTTCGCGCAGGCTGCAAGTATGAGAATTGCTGATGTGGCAACATGGGATACTGCAGAGACTGGTGGCGCTGGTGCACGTTCATGCCAGCTGGACTCTCTGGTCCAAAAGGTGATTGAGGAGACATCATGCCCATGAGAGAAGGCGATTCGTGGCGGTTAAGCCCTGGCCAACCCGATGGCGATTGTTGTTGGAAGCCAAAGGGCGAACTGTTGGCAGGGAACGAAATGGATTGCCGAGGGTTGAATTTACCAGGCATACCAGGAAAAGAGAGTGGTGAGGCACCATGGGAAAGACCGGGGCTGTGCGTTGACGGCCGTACAAAATGACCTGGTTGGAAACCAGGCATGCCATGATTGCTTGAGGCCGAAGATGTGGGTAGAGGGGGAGAAAATGGCAGAGGAGGGTACTGAGCGGAGGGCTGGCGGCTGAGGTCTGTTGTCGCAGGAGAGATAGAAGGTTGCTCGGGTTCATCGTCGCCGAAAGATACACCAAGCGCTCGCAACTTCGCTTCTTGAAGTTCATTCATATAGTCCTTCCAAGCATTCAAATCTGGAAGCGTAACCTTGAAGTTGCGCTCTTCCCTCTCTTTAACCACCTCATCAAAAGCAGGCCAAGAATCTCGAGTTTGAGAATCAGCCGTCCCTTCAACCTGATAGTCCTCCACCTCCAAATCAAAGCCTGAAATATCATATCCAAGCTCTTCCCATGACGAAAACATCCTCTCTATCTCATCTCGACGTAAGGGCATTGGTGCGTGTCCAGGCTGGCCGCGCTCAGTGTCTCGCGGTATGAGAACCATGATATTCTTACCTTTCCATGGCACCTTCTTTTTTAATCGAGGCGTTGGTGCGGGTTCTTTAGGAAGAGGCTTCTGGGTGCCCTTAATCGGTGTTGCTGGCAGCGTTGGCTCCCCAAGTGTAGTAACACTAGAGACACGCTTCTTTGGACTTTCTGCGACAGGTAGTTCCGGGGTGGAGGCGGCCTGAGACCTGTCGCTCGCCGCATCGTGCGTTACTGGTGCGGCTTCGGAGGTCGCCATACTGCTGTTCTGTCCCGTTTTGGGGCTGAGGGAATCTCCTGGACGGAGGGTCTCGATGCTAGATCTGGCCCGAGGGTGGTGTCCAGATCCTTCTCGAGACACGTTTCTTGTTCTCTGGATAGGTCGGGGAGTGCGTGCTTCACCCTCTTCCAGCCAACCAGGTTCAGAGCCGCTCACTGAAGAGTGCTCGCTCCCACTACCGTCACTAAACCAATGCCGACTCTCTTCGTTGGGGTCGTCGGTGGTGTGAGTACGTATCCAGTCCTCGGTAAGACCAAGAGTCTGCCGCCGAGCACGATTTGCAAGGACGGCGGCGGCAGCACTCAGCGAAGAGCCTTGTGGGTCGGACTGTGAACGTAGCAGATCAGGCACTGGGCGTAGAAAAGGAGTCTCGATATCCAGGTGATGAATTGGAGAGTCGTCTGATGCTTCACTTCCAGAGCTCTGACGGCGAAGGTTACGATCTGACTGGGGATAAGGAGAGCCCCAGCTGGCAGTACCAAATTGAGTTTCGTCTGGAGGTGGTGTTCTCAAAAACTGAAGAGCTCTTGCCGGGAGTCGAGGGGCTTGGAGGGGAGGAAGAACTGGCGAAGACTCAATCTCCTCTTCGCCGTCAATGGTTGACGTATTCGATAATGCAGGAGAGGCCGGTGAGGCAGGTCGGGATTGAAAGGATGATGCTCCGTGATCGTCCTGTGCGGATGCACCAGGAGGAGCAACCGTCGACGTTGCAGAAGACGTCTTTACAGCGGCCTGTTTGTTTGGTGGCAGACCCAGTCAGCAGCTGTGAGTTATGCAGTGGCGTCTTGAGATGAATGTGTGCTCTGCCAGCTCACACATCTCCAAGACCTAGATAGGGAAAATGTGATTCAGTTTACTCACCCAGGGAGATCAGTGCAGACCAAGATTATGTCTGCAGCTGAGTCTCAAATAGAGCCAGTCCTTTTTCTCAATGTCGGGCCGCTTGCTGGAAAAGCCGATCTCGAAAGCCTGAGGGAGGGGACACAGGTTTGCGAAACCGTAATCGTGGCCGATATTTCCTAACGGTCGAGAAATATTTGGATACTACGCGACGCGCTGTCCAACTTTAAGGGGGCGGACGGAATGACGGTTTGCCTCGAGCTCTGTTTAGGTGGGAAATTTCCGGGGTGTGGAAACAGGCTTCCAGGGGGGGCGCGTGAAAATAGTACCGTAAAAAAAGCGCCTATTGGGAACCTAAGCAAAGGGCTTCATGAAGAAAAAGAGTGGTCAGAAGACAACAAAATGAGACAAAGCTGGTGCGGCTGGAGACATGAGGTTTTTGAACTATTGTCAGTTGCGTTGCGAGGTTAGGCGGCCAGCATTAACGGGGTGAAGGAGAAAAGGAAAGAGATGATGACCTGTAGACAAAGGGTAGAAGTGCAAATTGAAGACGTCGGTCTCATTCGAGGGGATGATATGAGATTAGATGAGCCCTCGAGAGCTTCGTTTGATAATGAGTGGATAAGGCAGCTCAAAACTTCATGCTAAGTTAGGCCACCTACCTGCCTTTGGTAGAAAGGCTAAGAGAGTCGAGTACCGTCTGTCTCGACTGTCCATGCATTCAGTCAAAACTTGCACTTGGGGCTTGTTTGGTATGGCCGGCGGTCACTTCCAGGTCTCGGCGTATGTGCTGGCCCGGCTTTTCCTTCTTGGTGATGCTGTAGAGCAAGGGTTGGCAGCGAATCAGCAAGACATCTAATTCAGATATTGAAGAACAGTTGGCCGCTGGGTACCTCTAGAATTGCTGGAGCCTCACTCATCAAGGGACGGGAGACGTAGGTACGTATTCTGTAATGAGACCCACTATCATCAGTACCCACTGACCACGACGTAATTTCGCCAAGGGCCCCTGGCATCTTGGAAGAATTTCGAAGCGATGGACTCGATCAAGGATAGGAAATACCTTTATCTGTGCTGCGAAATGCGCTTTCATGGTGTATCCTTCGCCATTTTTATGATTTCAACTCGTCCCGCACCTCAACACGCTACAGTACAACAAATGACGGATTACTGGTTGCTTCGCTGGCATGAATTCGAACGCTTGCTCCTTCATTTGCTCGTCGCTTCTAATTTTTTTGATCTCTATTACTCGCTGCCGTCGCCTGAATCTCTTCTACCTATGCGGAAACATTGCCGTAGCCGTAGATATCGCGCTTGTCTAAGGTACGGTAACAAACATTGGATGAGTCCATATCACCGCCGAGCCAATGTTCCGTTCTTCTTCCACTTCTTCCATGGTTCGAGGGATGAACATGCCTGCGCAGTCCCTTGCTGGGATAGGCCACTGGAAGACCATGCATTAAACCAGTTCAGGACAATCATTTCCCCGGAATTTAGGTCAGGTTCAGATTTGACAACACATCATATCGTCTGGTACCTACTAGTACTATAAATAACCATATATTGCACAGTAATACTTGCCATCATGGCATCACCAAAGAATGCGAATTTCGATAGTCATGTAAGATTGACTTTTCTTCTGAGATTTACCTCTCTAGGTAGCCATAAACAAAAACTCAAATTCCGCCCCTTTCTACCTACCTACCTGTATCCACTAGGAGTCTAGGACCCTTAGAAATATCGGGGCCGCACCCGCCCGTACCTTAAGCTAACTCGGGCCTCCACCTTCGCTAGTACGTACGCTTTGGAATGCCAGCACTAGTGTTCCTATGTTCATACATCTTATGGAGACTAAAGGAGTTGGGGTCTGGTGCAGGTTAAGTAGATATCTATTCACTATCCTATATCAAACATAGCATGAGTTCACGTAGTATGAGCCCTCTCATTGTCTTCATTATTGATCTCCTTTGCCTTGTTTTCAATAGAGATCCATGTACGTAAATGACAGCTCTAAATCTTCTATGTGATAAGCCGCCCCTATATTCAACGCCAAGGTGTCCTTGCTACCCTTCTGCTATCAAACTAAGCAAGATTATTCACAGTCGATAGCTAACAATCAAACAATGAATTTCGGTGGGTAGGGGCAGTGGCCGAAAACACACACGAGACATAAGCATAGAGATGATTGACTCTAATAGGATGCTGAGTTTTCTGACTGAGACGAGTTGAAAACAGTTAAAATTCCCTATAGCTTGCAGTAACCAGACTGCAGTAGGCCTGGCACAAATGCAGAGGAATAAAGGATGGAAACATTATTGTGATCGCGAAGCATGATGTTTTGTATCATTAAACAGTTTTATCGTCGAAGATTTAGCCTCGAAGCCTTGAGCAATAAACTGCTTGTCCTCTAATGAAATCATAAGTTCAGTGTCGGCCACGTGAATGATCTCAGACTTGCACTCCTAAACGGAATTGTCAATTAATGGGCTTGATAAGCCAACAAGCACATCCTCCATGCCTCTTTAGCCACAAACAAATTAAACCTCACGCGATGTCAAAATCAAGAACATTACACAACCCAAGCTTGAGTCGTTATTAATTGAGTTTCTAAATACATCTTCCTCCCTAATGCCGGGCCGGTGGCTCGGTGCCGAGTTTCATACCGACCCCCCAAAAAAAAGGAAATGAAGATTTGCTATCATGATCACGCCCAAACAACTCAAAGGCTGGAACTGTGAACCAAGTTATGCATAGTGCAGATGTTTTGCCCCAAAAGGCCGCCAGGTCTTGGGACCCTAGGGTATATGCTGCTTCAGTCGGTTGCAGCCGTGACTTTCGTTATCAAATTCGTACAACACTTTCTATATGAGCCCCCTGCGGAAAATATTCATGTCCGAAACGCCTATGAGATTGATGACTTCCATCGAACGGATGGGCGGGGAAAAAAAAAAGAGAGATGCTTTTTATCAATGATGGAAAGGAAACATGAGACGCTGCCCTTAGAAATTAGACGAGGCGTTCACGGGTGTTGGCTGGTGATAAGTGTCCAGCGTGGATTGAAATGGACTGCGTTGAGGACCAGAGCTACCGACACTACCGTACTCGGTCTTCTCAACGCTGTGGTAAGGGCCGTTGCTGCTGGGACGACTATTATTTTCGTTGAAGTCCATGAGACCATCAGCTTCTTCTTGGTGCTTCTTGCGCCCCCAAATTCGCCATGCGACAAGGCCAAGAGCACCGACGACAATCGCACCACCAATACCGACAACAACACCAATGACAGTGTTGCGGGTCTTTGCAGACATGCCTGACGAGCTGCCATCGTCATCACCGTCGCTCAGTCCAGGTGTCGACGTAGAAACACTCGTAGTGGTCATGGTCTCAAGATTACCATCGCTGTTTGTCCTTGTGACGACGGCGACATGGGTAGAGGTTACAGGCCTGGCAGTGGTTCGGGTGTCCTTCTCAGCCACAGTACTGGAAGCCTCCTCGTTGCTCTCGCTGGCGGTGCTGCTGGTGTCGTCGTTGTTCTGGTTCTTGGAGGTGCTGGTAGGTGCTGGGGAATTGACTGTCGACTCAGCAGGGTTGGCGTCTGTTGCAGAAGCAGCAGATGACTGAGTGTCGTCGGTAGCCTCGGATTGTGTGGCAGCGGTGGTCTCGGCAGGCTTGCTATCAGCAGCACTAGACTTCTCGGAGGGCTTGCTGGTGGGAGAAACATTCGTAGGAGAGGAATCGGCAGCGGTTGTCTTTGCAGAATCGTTGTTGGTGGGCTCAGCACCAGTGGCAGATGGCTTTGTTGGTTCATTAGTAGCCTGAGTGGGTTCAGCATCAGTTTTGGCAGAGTCGTTA
Organism: Fusarium algeriense; assembly: GCA_002982035.1. Taxonomy (NCBI): domain Eukaryota; kingdom Fungi; phylum Ascomycota; class Sordariomycetes; order Hypocreales; family Nectriaceae; genus Fusarium; species Fusarium algeriense. The sequence continues at coordinate 39,595 of PVPY01000677.1, forward strand.
GAGGTAGGATCGGCTGCGTCAGTGGGAGCAGGATCTGATGCAGGATCTGCTTGAGTAGCTGAAGGCTTGTTGTCAGGTGCCGTAGCGCTTGGTTGAGAGTCATCGGATTGGCTGGGGCTTGCTCTTCGGACGAGTCGACGCTCCCGTAGGTGAATCTTGTTGAGATCAATCCACGATGCCTGGGCAACGCAGATAACGGCCAGAGCTACCATGAGCAGTTTGAAGAGGCGCGTTGTGTACATGGCGGTAGATATTGTAGGGTGGTTTGTGTGAGAGAGAAAAAAAAGGTTGATTAGGCAGTAAATGCCAGTTGCGATATTGAGATGATGTCGTCTGGGCTCAAAACTGCTAAGGGGAACCAAAGCGCGATGTCCTTTAAACTGACTACTGGCGCAAACTCCTAGGGTGATGCACAGCCCCAGGGGAAAAATCGGGTATTCGTGGACAAGAGTTGAGCCAAATCGTCCTTTATGAGTATCTGAACGATTGGGTTCGAGATAAAGAATATCGAAACTTTCTTTGTATCCAGTAGCTGAAGTCGTTGACGCCAAATGAGTTGCGTGAGCGAGAGTGAGATCGACGAGTAAAGGCCGAGCTGGGATACGATGCGAATTTAAAAGATAGAAGAAATAACAAAGACAGGAAAGCGAGAGTGCGTGATACGGAATCAGTAGAGTCACGAGAATAAAGATGAGTGTGACGGCGACGGAGATGGGAGGTGAGACTTATAAAGAGACAAGGGCAGGCAAACAAAGGAAAATATATGGGTAGATGGAATGGAAAGATGGGTCGGGAAATGCTGACTTGTGAGGTCTCCTCGTATTTGCCTGCATGGATCTGGTGGTACTTGATGGAGGCTGTGCTTACCCCAGCCAGGCCAGCACACGACCTCCACTGGATATAGGCCGCTGCTGCGTTTGGATGAGGTGACATCCGTCAAAACATCACCTAAAGAGCCGCCTAATAAAACCAACCGAAACAGACCGTTGGTGGCGGCGACACTGATACGGCTGCATCTAGACCATGCCTGAAGCTTGGTTAGGTAGGTTTACTAGGCATTAATTTTTTTTTTTTTTTTAAGGTTGCCGATATGGGACTTCAGTTCAAAAAGCCACACAATAAAGTCCGCCTGTTTCGCCTTGCGGTAGTACTCATCAACAATGAGCATGTCCATGTCAGCTTTTGGCGATCTATTGTTTCGGTATCTGCACTGTCCCCTCGATGATGCACAATAATTGTTCTTGCATGCTAGTGCACAGCTGTCCCTGACAGGAGACTGATGTTGGGGACTTGCTTAAGTTTCATGAAACTCTTGTTTCCAGGTTGTTTGCTGACGGTGGGTATTGGTTAATGACGCATTCCCACAACTCTAGTTGATAACCTAACTCGAGGTTTTATCTTATGTCTTCTAAAGCTTTGTTAATATTTACCGCATACTGTGATTCTCATCATGATTTATTACCCAGCTGTCTGGTGTTCAAAGCCAAGTCGGCTAAGACATCTCCAATGGATCTCGCACCCCTGTCAACCCTTTAGGAGTCGTCGTCATCACTCTTCTACATTCGACGGCTCACGTGGAGCTTTGTCAATGAATGCCCTCCATGGACAAACAGCTACCTGCAGGTCTTGGTCCGTTATTATGACATAGCTCATCGTCAGGGTCTTCTTATCAGCAAGCGCACTGCTTTTAATTAAGTGATAATCCACCCGGCCATTGTCTGGGGGATCAAAGATATAATAATAAACGAGAGGCTGGAGTGGTCCGATGGAGAAACATGCATGTCTGTCCCCTAAAAAGTTGTGTACTGTGCATACGTTTGTAAAAATAGTATCACACTAAAAGTCTGGTCCCCTAACCGCCATACCAAAAACTCCCCGACTGCTCAGATTGCTAATCATGCCTGCTTTGTCGTTCTTGGTTTCTCGGCCGCCTCCATTGTCGTCATGCTATTTATCCCCAGAAGATCTTATAGCCGTCAGAATCCACTCTCTACAACACCATATCAAGTTTATCGCGTTTTTAATTTACAACATCATGCTGGACCCCCAGGTCTCTCCGCATGCTAAAACCACAACTGTCTGAGAAGCTGGTTCCTCAAGGCCTATGTCCCTGCGACCCTTTGGGGTCCAATGTGGGTGCGTGACTTGTCACCAAGTTCCTCCTTGCTTATGGTGTGAAGGTTTCTGCTACTGTTGATCACTCTTTGTTGGCAGTTACAGAGTTGTGCAAATATGTCGCCAACCTCACGTCCTACAAACAAGTCTCATCAACCAGTCAGATACTTTGTCGTTTTCTCGTTTGTTAACTTCCTTCGCGTCGAGGATCGGGTACGTGTCTTTGATGTTACGTAACTTCAGCTAGATCCTTTGTCGATCTGTGTGAGACTGTGTTAAGAGTCTTGGGGAGGCTCAATATCGAACCAATACATCCCTTTCCCATCTGCCCCTATTCCATAGTCATAGCCCTACCACATCCTATGCCAAAGAAGCATGGCTGAGCAATGGCCAGACGGGAACGTGTAAGAGAAGGAAACTAGACCAACTCTGCTCTCTGTCATGAGATAACGATGCTAACTGGATCAGTCCATACCACACATCATAATCACTGGTTCCAATGCCGCAGCTAAACAGAATCATTAAATAGTATTGCATTATCAGAACCATACATCCTACCGGTACCCCCTCCTCCGCGAGTGCATGGTGTACTGTATGGTATAGTAAAGCCAGCAGAGTGAAACGTACATCGCCAAAAAAGACCATGCCTTTCAACACAAAACACTGGGACTAACACAATACTTAGCAGTCAATAGATGAAGCCGTCAAGTCTGATAACATTTTCCCCAGATCGTCAAAATGCGCATGCAATTTTTGAAAATGAAAGACAGAGAGTGTGTGCGTGCGTGTGGACGCTGTGGGCCATTCCCAGTACCCCAAGGAAAGGCTGCCTTTACCCGAAAACGCCGAGCAATAAGAGAATTAAGAAACTTGTAAACCGTTTCCATCATATATGGTATTTGGATGAGCTGAAGGGAACATAGATGAGCCAACCCTTAAGCTCTCAGCTACTGGCTCCAGATAGGAACATTTCGATATGCTGGTGAGTTATAGCTATGAAGCACCCGGAAAGGGGCATCTTGAACGTACATCCCACCTTGGGAACCCTGTCTACCATGAGTGGGCTGACTTAGGACTGGACTTGTGACGTAGATGTTAGGGTATTGTTGAACCGTGTTCGGTGTACTATAGACCAGCGCTTGATTCTGCATGATGTAGTTCTGCTGCAGTTGCTGATTGAGACTATGCATGTCCATCGGAGCCCACGATTGGAGAGATGAACGAGGTCGGCGCTGTTGATGTTGCTGTAGGATCTGCTGATGATGCACCTGCTGTTGTTGTAGCTGTATTAGTGTAGTACTGCTTCGTGAGCGCGGCAAGTTGGAACTTTGTCGCAGCTGCGCTGGTGCCGATACTCGGCGGTGATGTCTGACTTGTTGTGCAGGCGGGCCATTCTGCTGCGTGCCATTACTCGAATAGGACAGAACCCTGGAGTGTTGAGCTGTGTTGCCTTGAGGGGAGCCCAAACCCACAGTAGGACTCATGGCCATGCCTCGACTGGAATTGCGTAACTCGGGGCGGCCATGTGAGACTTGACGGCTGTGGGGTGTCATTCGCCCGTAATCTTGGGGTAATGATAGTCGCCGACCAGTGCTCGGACGTGAGTTAATAGGGAAAGAAGGTGTCATGGCTCGATTTTGCGCCTGTGATTTTGGTCTGGGAGATTTACTGCTTCGATTCTGCATACTCACTGGTGGCAAATTCTTTGTTCGTAGTGCCTGATCTGTCTCAAGCCCAGATGCATTTAAGGACAACCGACGGTTCGCTGATAAATTAGGCCCGGATACATTTGTGCGAAGATGGGCCAGCTCTGGCTTGTCACGATTTCCTTGTATTCTTGACTTGTTGGCCATCTTCCGGGTCGGTAGATCTAAGTTGCCAGAACTACTAGCTGCCTTCTTCGGTACCGGACGTGATGACCATAAGCTGACAGCTCGAGGACTGGGAGCTGTATTGAAGGAACGAGAAGTGAGCTCAATAGCGGTTGATGGGCGCCTTGGGGTGGGCTCGGGCTCAGGCATGGCACTCAAGGCAGGGCTGGCGTCTGCGCTTCGAGAACCAAACATTTGAGCAATAGATTGGCGCCAGGATTGACTCCGAGACATCTTCTTCACAGTAGTCTTCTTGGGACCTCGCGTTACGTCCTCCTTCCCGCGTCTTGCACCGCCAGCCGCATCCTGGCTTCCAACACTCATGATAGTGTGTAGGGTGTCCCTACTCTTTTCCTTTCGAAGCGAAGGTCGCTGAAATTTAGACAGGGAGCCCGTCTTGAGCCTTAAAGAATTGGCAGTAGCATCCTGTTCGACCGTAATCACTTCCCCTTTCTTCAACGACCCATTCTTGCGGGAGCCATTCAGGAATCTATATATCTTACTGCCACCACGACTAACGTCCGCGGTTGGTGAAGGCAACTGTTCCTTGAACTCTTCTTTAGAGAGAATGATTGGCGCTGTCGAGGTATTTGATACTCGTGGCTCGAAACTTTTGTTTGATTTCAATGAAGAAAGACGCATACGGCTACCACGAGCAAATGGCAAGAAAGGACGACTGGTAGGACTCGAAGGGCTCGTAGGGCAAGTTGAGGAGGTATCATCATCTGTCGATGACAGAGGAACCTCGAGGTGGATAGGCAACCGGTTACGTGACTGAGAAGGTACCAAGGAAGAGGTACGAGTCGAAATCGAATCCGAGGGCGAATACATCTCCGACATGTCAACATCAAGCTTGTCGGAGGCCATAGTGTTCTTGTCTGTGACGCCGGATCTCAGACTAGGCAATGATCGAAGAGAGACATTGGAACTGTAGCCACTGTCAACTCGGGACGCGGATCGCTGAGTTTTCTCAGACGAAGAGCTTGGGATGAAGCCACTGTCCGATCTCGACAATGCTTTAAGCATTTTGTTTTCAAGTCCAAGTTGCATTTTCTTAGGGTCGGGGTTTACATTTGGATCTTCCCTTAAGTCCAAAACCTCAGCAACCGGAAATGAAACAGCATTCCCGGCCCCAGACATTCCACCATCGCCTGTTCTAGATTTGTCTGCATCGCTCGAATGCTCAGTAACAGGAATTGTGATGCGAGTAGTAGCGGGTTTATCGCCCGCCTTAGGCTCATTCGCATCTGTCACGGTCGAGCGCTGGTTCATCAAACTGAGTGGATTGTTGGCGTGCTCATCAATGTATTCCACAAGAGGGACTGCTAGTGCCGATTCTGAAGTCCCTTGCTGTTTGACGTCATCCTCGGGCACTGGAGAAGCTCTGGGAGTCCCGTTTGTGATGCGTAGGGATCCAAACTTCATACCACCTAGCTGTTTGTAGTCAGCTTCGACTGGCGTTACGGCTCGGTCCGGAAATTGCGCCTGAGATGGGATTGTCGTAGGCATCGACATGCGTCTCGCCATGCCAGATTCTATCGAGTTGTGCCTGGACTGACAGGGTGTAGCAGGGAGACTCTTGCGAAAACTCCACTTGGCTGAGACTGGGGGGTTGGAATGATGAGCTCTGGTTGCTATGCCTGGGGTTTGAACGACCGAGCGGCGGCGCATTGGCATGTAAAGAGAAACGTCTGAATTTGTTCTGCTAATGGACGAACCTGCAGATTGATTGGCGTTACTGGTGTCATCGGTCACATCCTGACCTGTCTCATCAGAATCAACCTTGGATCTGGAGATTATTGACTCGTTTGGGAGCTTCTCCTTGGCATTGAGAAGCTTTTTAGCCCCCGCAGCTCTCGTATCGTAGCATGTAGAGCCACGCCGTCCTGTAGCAGCCATGCTTTTTTTTGAGGCAGTTAGCTCTATTTATCGATACGAACGGACATGTTGCACAAACCTATCAGCGCGCGCCAGTGTACGGTAGCCGCTATCCTGAGCAATTGAGCTGACCCTGGAGCTATTGACGAAACCTGGCAGTATGGGAGACTGTTCTGATTGAATAGATCGCGTACGTGATCTTGAATCGCGCCTGGGGTCTCTACACATAGGAGATTGTATAGGACTGGGCGCGTCACTAGCTGGGACGGCTATACCGAGCCCAGGCGCCACCCTTCTCGTTGAAGAAGCCTTATTGGGAGCAGGCGGCAGCGATCCGACGAGATACGAGTTGGAGAAGTGCTCACGATGGGGTGTCACAGCAGTAGCATTGTATGACAGACCAGCTGCAGATGCCTGGCTGCAGTGAGGTGGCTTGGATAGTTTCCGATGCCCGCGAGGGGTTTCGGTGGATTGTTCATTGCCCATTGGGCCAAACTTGTTCAACTCCTGGCTCGTGAGATGTTATCGGAAGGAGGAGAGGTTGGATGCTCGGAAGAGACCTCGTGAGGCTCCCTCGACAAGCAGAAACGACCGTTTACTGGCACATAAACGCCTCCATGCCGTCAAACATGAACTATCCCGTCTTTCTATTCAACCGTGAGGCAGGATGAAATTGAAGCTGAAGCTTCGCGGTGTGTAGGATGGAGGAGTATGTATTCGGAAAGTTGGTTGATTGTTTAGTCTATAAGCTATTCGAAGAAAGAGGAACGAGATTGGGAAAGAGACTTGAGAATATGAGAGACGAAGAGAATAAAAGAGAGAGGGGGAGGTTGGACGAGGTGGAGTCGAGTTTAAAGATCCATGACATTTTTGGCGGAGTTGATTGAAAGTCGGCGTCGAGGGGAACTCCCGAACAAGGACAAGGAGAACCTGGTTGTTAAGGTGAGGTATGAGATCCATGTGAGGGGTGAGACCAGAACCAAACCGGACAGAACAGGGAACGGACGAAGCGAGAGAAGAGGTTCGCATCGACCAGCAAAGCACAGCACAGCACAGGAAAGCAGCAGAAGCCAAGCAAGAATGAAGCAGCCACGGCCTTGGAGGGACAGAGCGGAGAGTAGCGCTGATGTGATGTGATGGATACTGTAAGTCACTGAGAGAAGACATCCAAAGAAGAGGAGTTGCGCGTCCATGTCTCTCGGAATAGACGAACTCTGAGTTTCCCATGCTTGAGAGGAGCTATGATCCATGATATGACGGGAAGAGAGTGGAGACTGGAGGTTAGTAGTTTTAGCAGACCACTTAGGGACGCCCAAAGAACACCAAGGAAACAACTAAGTCAAGAGCTAAGGCAGGGTAGATACCTTAGGTAACACTAGCCAAGGCACCTCCATCAATACTTCCGATCCTAACACGATTGGACTGGATTGCACGTTTCGGCAACCGCTCCACAACCAATCAACAGGAGGGTAATCGACTTCGGAAAAATGCCCTCGATTCAGAGGCGCCAAGGTTTCAATGCATCTCTAGAACCTGGCGATAACAGCAAGGCATCTCATAGTTTATGCGTTGGAGGCTGACTTTAGCAAGTCTTATTCAGCAACCATCCGAGGTCATCTATGATTGAGTTTTCCACATGCGCTTTTAAACCACTAATTTACCTTGAACTTTGTCTTTTTATTTTTTTTTTTTTTTTTTAAACAACCACAAACATATGCAGTGTTTACGAGAATTGAGTTACAAACATGCAGCCTCAGCAAGCGAAGCGAACATGAATGCAGTGTCATTTTGGGATGACAAGTCGATCAGGTCTTAAAATTCTCACACATTATGAGGATCCGTAAAATTATGCTTGTGTAAATCATCATCTTAGACGACTTCCACCAGCTCCTTTGCTGTATTCGTCTCGGCCGTCTCATGGACAATCCTTCCAAACATGAATCCATACATAGCCTTTCCATATTCATTAATAATGCCCACTTTAGAACAAGACGTACCGCCTTTTCGTATTACGATACAGGCCTGTGGGCTGTTTGTAAGTTAAGGATTATTCGCACACACCCCCTGTCGGCCTCTCTCTGGAACCTCAAGCCTCTTTTTTGAACCTGTTTCCTTTGTCTCGTCTTGTCTAAACTCCATGACGACCAATACCACTCAACGTAATGCTGACATTATGCTGTCCAACTAGGGGCTGAGCTGCAGCGTTACAGAACAAGTAGCATATGATCTATTCCTGACTTCTCTCGACTTGTTATTGCCAGCTTCAGGCCAGTACGTAAAACGGAACACGCAAGCCCTCCGAGCGCTCGCCCCGTGGATACGATGCGATGCTGATGCTGTATCATCGGAATCGGCATATTGTAGAATGGAGGCCGACGGACACCGCGACTTCCATAAACACGATACGATGCGATACGATATGGCTGCATCATGATTTCCCTATACCGTCATCGTCATGTTGAAGAACAATGCCCCACTAAAACTAAAAGCAACTCGACGCACCTACCACCTCTACCGGAGCGTTTCAAATGCGATCCATCATCAACGTACGATATCCATAGCCTTAACAGGTTAGCAGGTCACTTGCCTTGTAGAGCAAAAGCTCCACCACAAAAAGATAAACCGACTAGACCACAGTCAGACCAACACCGCCCGCTTACTATAGGTACCCAGGCATTCTATCCATACAACAGGAGTATTATATCACTTAAATCAAGGCCTTTTGATACTTTCTCAATTAAAAATCAAAACTTGGCAGTCACCAAACTGTTGTTTATCCGTGCGCCCAGCCACACGCGTGCTCGCCATGTCCACGAAGCCTCGCTAGCCAATTACGCGCACATGAACTAAATAGTCTTTGAGCCTCCTCCCCTCTCGTTGAGTGCGCTAGTCAACCTACGCTGCCAGTTATCTGGGGCTTATGTCAACATGAACATCAACGAAGACAAACAAACTCTCACAGCCGACATATACCACCGAGAGTTTAGAAATCCTAACGTGCATTGCATGCATACGAGGTCTCTTCCCAACCCCTCACAAGCTTGCGTGTAAGGTGAGATCTAAATGTTCGACAAGCTGGGTCATCTTCGAGTCCTTGCTACAAGCTTCCTATAGATAACATTGACCGCTATTAAAGGTAGATCGTAGTATATAATTACTTAGTCGCACCTTTCCCATATTGGCAGTCTAATTAATGGGAGCTAGCCTCATTATCATCCTCTTCATCACTCCTAACCTCTGAACTTGGTTGGAGCAATATACTCCGGATGACGTTGCATGAAATGAGACTTTTGAGTGTGGGGAAATGCCACGGCTCAAGGTCAAGCCTAAAGTTTTGATCGGTTCCATTCATCGGCCGATAAGTCAAGCGGAGATTGGCAGGGTCTCATCCTTGGTATTCGACATGGGTTCATCAAACATCCAAGATAGCAAGCGAGGTTTGTCTGATCATGGGCTTTTGCTTCCAACTTGTGTTGAGTTTCGTCCATGTTACTCAGTCACCTCCCTCGGTCCCCTCGATGGCATGTTAACAAATTGGAGTCAACACAAAACGCAATTATCACATCATCTAATCAAGTTATAGCGCATGATGTTACGAGACGAACTCACTTGGGATGGCAATCGCGAACTCGTACCATCGAATTCTCCGGGATCGACATGAGAGTTCATCCACACATCCATACCTATGTTAGGTAGGTATGTCATTGGCTCACCTTTTGAGATGTCCACCACCCCACAACGTGATCTTCGTATAGGCAAAATCTCAAATGTTTTTTTCACATGCGTACCCAACCTCTTCACTCAACAATGCCTGCAGTCACATTCTCCCCTCATAACAAAGACAGGATCCAGAGCAGTTCTGTGTTGCCAATGGCTCTTACTGAAGCTAATCCACAGCCCTTCAATAATGGAAGGTGCTGGGCCCTTGCCTCATCAAAGGTACCTGGTCCATAAAGGTACCTGGTCCATCTGGGCACCGAAACTCCTCCTAACTGCGATAAAACCTTGCACTTTGCAAACACCTGCATTTGGACGGATGACAATAACATCTAATAAATTTGGGCGAATGGGTTAGTGGTATAATACTCCCTTAGCATGATTTGGCTGTTCGACAGCTGGTCTGGGAGTGGTCCAGGGTTCGTTCGATTCCCTGTTCGTCCATCAGTAATACCTAGTCAGATTCTTCTGCACACAGCCTTTTTGCTTTTTGAACACTTTATTTGCTTTCGGAAATCTAAGCGAATAGCGCGCCGGAGCGGTGATGCATGCTGTATAGTTGTAATGTGTGCCCAACTTGGACGACTTATGAGATAGTTGTTTAACATTGATATTGCTTTCACTGTGTGCCATATGTGAGTGTATAGTCACCAAAGGTAGACCATTAGCGGAATGAATTTATTACAAGATCAAGCTTGAGAACTTATTGTAAACTCGAAGCTGTAAATCTTTTCTCATTCACCAATCACCATGGTACACCCACTTCCACCAACAATAACCTCGTGAATTCTTCCTGCATCGACATCAACACGTGACCCAATACCATACATCTGCTTCTGACTGTCCACTTCGTGGGGATACCAGAGAGTTATTGAGCCTTCAATGATTAAATGAGTCCTAAAAGTGGCGTGCGAGTGTGGTCGATAGTGAGTGTTTCTACAACCAGAGGTCAGAGAGAATAACCGGCACCCTGAGATTCCGCAAGAGCCACATTTACAACGAAAGTCATAACAGTAAAGAAAGCAAGGTAACTTACGGCGAATCGCTCCAGGTGAAAACTCGCTCGAAACCCCATGCACGTACTTGTTCCTCGTATTCGTTGTTGAAGCTCATGATGCCGAAGTTGTAATGATAGGTGTATATAAGCTTAAGTCTCACAAGTTTAATCAATAGAGTCTGATCTACATGCGGCTTGCAAAGCGCGATCCC